>APFE030106541.1:0-42417 GCA_000404065.3 Pinus taeda | reverse complement strand
TAGTCAACCATGATCAACCATCGTCAACGATGGTCAACCATGATTAACCATGTTTGAATTTCATCAACTATGATCAACCTTGATTCAAATATCTTTCATCATGATCAATTATGATGGTCAACCAAAGACAATCATGGTCAACCATGGTCAACCATGTTTTATAAAATCAAACATGGTCAACCATGGTTGAACATCGCATTGTGACAAAGGTTGCCTTGATATGAAAATCAACGATGCTCCAACGTCGTATTGTGGCAAAGATTGTCTCGATATGAAAACAAATCATGATCACGCATGGTCAACTGTGGTCCAACGTCACATTGTGATAAGGATTTTCTCAATATGGAAATCAACCATGGTCAACCATGTTTATTTTAGGGTTTACAATATTTATTTTAGGATTTATATACCTTGGGTTTATTAATCTAAGGATTCATATTCCTAAGGTTTAATATTTTTTTCTGTAATTTTTATTTGATATTTTCATTAAAATAATAATAATAATACAATCAAAATTTAATTCATTCTAAAACCTCCTATGTCATCGAATTAGTGTGCTGATGGTATTCAAACTACTGTAAAAATAAGATTTAAACTTACACGAAACCAAATTGAAAGTTTTATTTAATGGTTTTTGGTTGGGTTGTAAATATTTTTCTAATCACTAGCAACAAAGACATAATATGACATAATTTATAACCACTATTCCACTTACCGAAACAAAAAGCACATTTTTTTTGTAAGTTTAGGTAGTTCCTTTTCTATTTATAAAACGCAAAACTGAGCACACATACTAGCCATAGGTGGCCTCAGCTTGCCCAATGGGAAACCAAGCTTTTTGGCCACCTAAATATAACATAGGCCATCTAAAATTGGAATCTTTGTAGTCTTTCTAGCCATGCTATGCCGAATTATTGAAAATAGAGTTTTTATCTATTGTTCCTATGAGCATGCATAAATATAAAGAAACTTTCCACTAAAAAGAGCACAGTTCTATTCTGAGAACAGAAGAAACTCAGTCTACTCATCTTGATCTTCTTGGTCTAGTTCCACCATTTCTGGGTCCGTTGTTGATCCCCCATGCACTGGTCTCCTGTTTGCTACACCTGGGGTGTATCTCTCTATTCAATCCAATCTCATGTCTTGTTTGCAGAGTTGGATTTTTATGGTCTGCAAGTATTTTTTGTAATCAGGCATGTCTCTCGTTATTAGAGCCATGCCCATTGAAACTGGTTCAACTGCCTTATAAAGCAACTTCTTCATAAGCCAATATAGGTGCAACGTTTGCTTGTATTGAAACATTCTGCCCCTTGTGTTACCCGGGTCTGAAACCATACCCCTCCACTCTTCCATTTCCTCCTCGAACTCCTCCTCCTTCACTTTCGCTTCCATATCTTCAATTATTGCTCGGATACCTTCGTCTGTATTTCTCATATCAATGTTGGCCGCTTCCTGTACGGCCGCATCCATCGGGCGTCGGCCTATCCATTTTCCCGGTGTATTACTCTCTTGCGGCCCTAGGCAAGTGTTTGGCTATCCTTGGCGACCACGACCACACCCTCGACACCTTCTGCGTCTTGCCAGAGCCATCTCCCTACTACCCTCTATCTGTTCACAAGACAAACAATAGTGGGTTAGGATAAAATCTTCTTCAGTCCAAATACCCATCCACTCTGGATTTCATTGTTTGTTGTTGCATTTACCTATACCCAGTTCTCCCAGCAGATTATCCCCTCCCCTCCCTCTTTTCCTAGTTTCTTTTTCCTCTCGCAGATTTTTGGGATCCATGTCTCATGTGCTTGCCCGCTCCCCCACTATGGTTCAACTTTCCCCTTCCCGGATATTCCTCAGCATGGTAAAGCCATTAGCCATAATCCCAGCACTCTCTCCCCTCCTCTTATGTAAATTGGCTACCCTCTTTGTCTCATCAGAGAGCTCATCCTGGGGTGGCGTTATCATCTTGCCTGGGTTCCCTTTCAGGTCGCCCTCCCAGTCCCGCTTTCTTATTCGCTCCTTGTTAGCTTCCCTTAGTCGACTACTCTGCCTGGTACCTCTACCCCGACTTTCCATCCTCATCTCGTCTCTACCCCTATCATTGTCTCTCCTCATTTCATAGGCTATAGGCTCCTCCTTCCCCACTTTGTCATTGCTTATGCCCTTACCCCTCTCCTAGTTCAAAGCCCAGCTCTCAAGCTCTGCCATATCCTGGGGCCTGGATTGGTCACTCTTCCTATCTCCCTTGGCAGGACCGTTTTCCTCCCCCCTGCCTCTGGTTCTAACACCCCCCCAGCATACTACCAAAGGAAAAGTAAATAATAGGGGGTGATAGTTTACATACCCGGTGACACATTCCCTGCTCGCTGGTGTAATGTTTGGCTCCCTCATCCCACTCTGTCGTCACCTCCCTCACCTTCTATCCTTCCCCTTTTCCTTGCTCCTTCTATACTCCCACATGCCACCACCCTACTGTCTCATCATGTCGTCATCACCGTCCTCCCCACCTCTCTCAGGCCAAACATTCATTCTGCCACCTTTTCTAACCAAACGATGGTACCTCTCCTCAGACCTATTAGCTCTCATGTGAGCTGCACTATCCTGTCCTTGCTCCATCATATGTCTGACATTTCCATTATGGTGCATTACAGCCTCTGTCACCCCGATCGGGGGTTTATTATACTCCTTATGGTTTCTCTTTTTCTGTATCTTCATCCTTCACTAAATATCACTTAGTGGAGACATTCTTATATCACTTGGGTGTATGGGCCAGGTTTTTTCCATATGGCCCAAATTGCGGTTCGCTACCCCAATTGGCAAGGAAATTATCTGCCTTGTTGCCTTCCCTTTTAACATGCTTAATTATGATATATTCGAATCTCTTCATGCTTTCACCCAACTCTTGTATGAGACTCGTTGTTCTCTAGCTGTGGCTAATCTTTTCCCAATTCGTTCCAAAATGTAGCTTCCTCATCATGTTGATGGACATCAGTGAATCCCCTTCCACTTCTAGTTGGTTGTAACCCAGCTTAACCGCTATTCTAAGTCCTTGTATAACCGCCATTAGCTCTGCTTCGTTGTTTCTCATCCTGCCTCCGTAAGCTACGTATACCAGCCTAGTCCTGCCCTGACTGTCTCTGAAGATGCCGCCCATCCCTGCATTACCTGGATTACCTTTGGAGGCTCCATCAAAGTTCATTTTAATTAAGTGTTCTGCTGGTCTGCTATACCTCTAGGACTGTACTCCTTGTGTGCTCATTCTTTTCCATCACTTCTCTCCTACCATCTCTTTTGTTAAATTCAGCTTTTTCAAGATCCTGGTTTCTTGTGTCATGGTATTCCAATCCTCCTACTGCCATTCCTCTGCCAGTATGGTTTCCCTTATGTGTTGTATTATTCTTCCCCATACCTTCTCCGGTGTTAGTGTTTCATTCTTTAATATCCTTTGATTTCTTCCCTTCCATATCATCCATAAAGTGAAACCTACCACTAGCCCCCAGGCCCTATCAAGGACCGAGTTGATAAAATCTCCTCTGCCCCAGTGTTGCACCGTCTCTTTTATACTTCGCGGGTTTCTATTCGTTCTTCCGAAGACGTCAAGGAGAGCATCCCATTGTCTTCAAACAAACTGACAAGAATTTAGTAAGTGCTCTTTGTTTTCATTTTCCATCTTGCAGAGTTCACAATGGGCAGGACCCTCCATCCCTATTTTTTGTATTTGATCCCATGTCAGTATCTGACCCTTACAAGTTAACCATAGAAAGTATGCCACTTTCAGCCACCATTTCCTTTCCCAAATTTGTTTCCACAAGTGTTGATTACCTTCCTGTTCCATTTAGTCTTAAGATCATATGCATCCTTTATCGTGAAGCTTCCTTTCATTGTGTGACCCCATCGTAGGATATCCTGTCCCTCCCTAACTAGAATCTTATGTGTTTCCATTTCCTCCATATAGTGCTTTTTCTGGTCTTCTTCAATATTTTTTCCCTAATAATCTAGATTTTTCCATACTCTCCAGTTCTCTTCTCTGTGGTTGCCTTTCTAGTAGTCCTTCACTTGATTTAACCCTGCTTCTATTGAAGCTTGTTGGATAGTTCTGAGTTCTTGTTTTTCCTTTAGTTTTTCCCATTGCTGCCATGCCTCATCCCAAAAATTTGCACTTTTACCATCTCTTATTTCCCAGAAAACATGATTTGTGATTAGGTCTCTGTTCTCACTGGCCAAGTTCCAGACATTGGAACCTCTCATTTTCTTTGTATTTCTCAAGATCTCCTCTGGTTTTACTGGCATATTATACTTCTTGGCCCATATCCTCTTCTAGAGGTCCTCGCCTCCTGTCATCCACCTCCACCATAATTTGGCTCCCATAACTTGGTTTATGAGGTAAGGGTTCTTCAATCCTAGGCCTCTGTCTTCCTTTTTTCTGGCCATCCCTTGCCAGGACATTAATGCCCAAATTTTCTGTTGATGGGCACCTCCCCATATAAATTTCTTCACTATTTCTACCATTTTGGTGCAAGCTCCTTTCAGTGCAGCCATCCACGAGAATTGGTATATTGGTATGGATTGAAGAACTGCTTTAACTAGGACTATTCTTCCTGCCAGGTTCAAAGATCGGAACATCCAGTTATTTATCCTTCTTTTCCATTTCTATAAAGTGTGCTACCAATTTGCCAGTTTTAAAGAGTTTGTTGTCAACGGGATACCTAGGTACTTGGTTGGGAGCTCTTCCACCCTAAAGCCCATCAATCTTGATAGAAAGGCTTTGACATTGGCTGGTGTGTTAAAAAAGTAAGAACTAGATTTCTCCTTGTTGATCTGAGTGCCCGAGGCTTCCATAAACAAATCCAACATATTCTTCGTCCTTTTGACTTCCATCAATGACACATTGCAGAATAACATTATGTCATCCACGAACTATTGATGGGTGATAGGGAGGTCATTCTCCCATGCCCTGATCCCTTTGATATTGTTCCCATGCACCTCTTTTTTGATATACTGTCCTAGACCTTCAGCTGCTATAATAAATAGGAAGGGAGATAGAGGGTCTCCTTGTCTTAGCCCTCTTGAGGCATTGAATGTGTGAGTCGGGGTTTCATTTAGGAGGATTGAGAAGACAGGTGTGGATATCATTGCTAAGATCCAATCTACACATCTTCTAGAGAAACCAAAAGCTTCCATTACTTTCCTTAGCTAATCCCAATTCAATCTATCATAAGCTTTGGATAGGTCTAGTTTAAACATCACCCCTACTAGCTTTTTGGTTTTTAACGAATGTACCACCTCCTGGGATACAATCAGTCCATCTAGAATCTACCTTCCCTTTACAAAGCCTGTTTGGTCGGGGGATATAGTGCTAGCTAGAATCAGTTTCAATCTCTTAGCAATTATTGTAGAAATAATTTTATAAATAACATTACACATAGCAATCAATCTAAAGCCCTTAGGTTCATCAGACTGAGTAGATTTAGGTATGAGGGTAAGGAGAGTAGCATTAAGACCGGGACATACCTTTTGGTTCCTCCTAGATTCTTCCACCACTGCTACAATTTCCTTGCCTATAAATTTCCAGGTTTCTTGGTATAATTCCACCGTGAAGCCATCTAATCCCAGGGCCTTGTTTTTCTTAAGCCCTTTCATCACTTCCTCTACTTCCTCTAGTGTGACTACTTTCATTATGGAAAAATTTTGTTCTCTAGATATTTTCTTAGGGATCTCGTTACATATTCTGCGTACTGCCTCTTGTCTATCCACTTGAGGTTCAGTTAGGAGGTTTTTGTAGTAATTCACCAGGGTCTCCTCCATTTCCTCATGTTCGGTTTGTCTTTCCCCGAATTCATTCTGCAAGGAGAAGATATTGTTGCTCTGCCAATGTTGGATCATTGCTTTGTGGAAAAATATAGTATTTTTTTCGCCCTCTCGCAACCAGTTCATTCTTGACTTTTGCCTCCATAATATCTCTTCCTACTTCGTTCGTTCCTCTAGTTGGATGACTAATCTACCTTGTTCTAATTCTAGGGCTTGGCTTCTCCCATCTCTTATGATTTCTAATTGAATTGCTTCCATCTTCTGAGTTAGCTGTTGTTGGTCCCTTAGTATGTTTCCAAATATTCATTCCATCTCTTGATGTTTTGCTTAAGTTCCTTTAGCTTACGTTAAAATGTTTGCATTATGTTTCTACTAATTTGTTCACTCTGTGTCCACCATTCCACCACCTTGCTGATGAATTTTGGGTCCCTGAGCCAAAATGCTTCAAATCTGAAGGGTCACCTTTTGGGGCTGGCTTTGAGATCAATCTCCAATCTCACTAGCCAATGGTTTGACACATTCCAGGGAGTATCATTGCCTCCATGAAAATGTCTCTGCTTACTATCTCCTCTGATATTAGAAACTTATCTAGTCTGGATGCAATTTGATGTCTGCTCCTCTTCTGTTGTTCCAAGTATAATTTCCATTTGTGGTTGAAAGATCCACAAGTCTTTTGTTATTTATAGTATCCCCAAACATCTCCATGTCTGCATCCTCCCTACGTATTCCACCTCTTTTTTCATTCAGTGATTTTATCATATTAAAATCTCCTCTTATTATCCAGGGAGTATTATGATACAATCTTCTCACTTTTAGCATGTTATCAATGAAGTTTTTATGCTCTCCTGTTATGTGTGGACCGTAAACTCCTGTGAGCAGAATACACTCTTGTGATCCCAGGTTGTTGAATTTACCTGATAGTATTTGTGGCATACTTGTCCAATCCTCAAATCTAACTTCCTCTGGATTCTGAAGAATTGCCATACCCCCTACGCTTCCTACAGCGTCTTGACCTACTACCTCATACCTTGGTTTGAAGTTTCCCATAATCTCTTTCATTTTTTTTCACTAATCTTTGTTTCTTGTAATAGCATAACACTGGGTTTATCTTTTCTCAATCTATCTTTTAGATATCTTTGTTTCCACTTACTATTTAGGCCCCTTATATTCCAAGTCGTGATTATCATTTCAATAGTTTGGTTGGTTGGTGGAAAACCTCTGATAATGGCACCGCTCGTCCTGAGTTAACCAGCATTTCCCCTACCATTTGTATGGATTCACTCATGGGTATTCTACCTCTTTTCTTCCCTACTTTGCCTGTTGATCCCGTCTCTGATCCTTGTCCCCCTTGTGATCGAAGATGCTCTGGTTGATGTACCACCATCGTTTCTTTTTTCATTTTGTATTGTGGAACATTTCCTTATAGAGCTATTTTTGATCCTCTGGGATGAATCTCTCGTCCAAATGTTGGCACTCCTACAATAATCTTTTCATTACTTTTTCCTCTTCACTGTAATTTTCCTTATTGTTGTCTATCTCCATCTGATTTTGCTCTGTTTTCTTTTTGTTGATTTCCACCTCTCTCTCTTCCTCTGTGATTACCATTACCTACTATTTCTCTTTTTCTTTCTGATGTGGTTCTTTTGGTTCGTTCTCATTTTCAGCTAATGTCTCTTCCATTTCTTCCTCTTGTAGAACTACAAATTTATTCTGATTTTCTTTCTCCTTTTCCTTCAATGGTTGCTTATGGCTTCCTGGTGGTTTTTGGTTCCTTTTCCTTCTTTGAACTTCCTGGAAGCCATTTTCCCTTTCCTTGTTTGATTCTTCTTCATTTTTGTTTCCTTGAGTATTCTTTGGGATGTTCAGTGGGAAGGATCTAACAAGATGGTCGTATTCACGACATATCCTACACCAAAACGGTATATGCTCATAATCGAGGGGTTGTTGCCATACTTCATCATGATATTCTACTTCTATGCAGTCGGGGAGGGGCTCAGTGATGTTCATGTAAACACATATCCGAGCATAAGAAATGTACCTTCCTTTTCTTGTTGTATCAGCCACTTTGACGAAGGTTCCAATCGAGTTACCTATCCCTTCTAGTATTTTTGGGTCCCAAGAATCTATTGGAAGACCGAATAGTCGAACCTAGATTAGAGCTGCCATCATCTTTTCTTGATCTAGGTTATAACATTCTTCCTAGTGCCTCATAAATAGGCCCGCATTATTGAAGAAGTGTGGTCCCTCTTCAAAGACCTTTTCCTTGTTTGTGAGACTTGCAAAAACTACTAAGTAAAATCCTTTGGCACCGAGTTTCAGATCAATATGTCCTTTAGATTGCCACCACTGTTGGATCCATTTTATCAGTTCTTTTTCTGTTGGCCAAACTCCTATAAATTTACAAACCAGGGTGTGATCTTTCATGTATCCTCTGTACTCCTCTAATTTGTTATTAGAGTTGACAAACATGGGTTTTTTAATTGCTTGAGGAAGGCATCTTCCTCCCAACCCCACCTGCCAGCACGCTCCCATCATTGGTGTATTACCCCTTCTTCCTTGCGGCCCTTGAGTTCCTTATCTGCTTGCCTCCCCTACTGTTACATTCTTTTAGGAGGGGCTCTCGCCCCCCTTCCTGACTCATTCTGCCCGCAGCAGGACTCCCTTACCTCCCGATATCTCGATCCTCTGAAATGTTTTCGTAATCTTTTGTCCTTGTCTACCAAAACTTCTGCGCTCTGGTGCTATTGCAGGTTTTGCAGGGAAAACTTGCATCAAACCCTAGCTCGTGACCTAGCTGCCCCCATTCCTTCTCATAACTTCCAAAAAGACACATTTAATCCACAAAGCTTTACTATTAATTAGTAATATTTATTTATAAAGATTGGATCAATTGTTATTAGTATTATTTATTATAAATATTGGATCAATTATTTTATTATTATTATTGTTTATTATACCTTTCAGTTTATAATATCAATCCCTTGGGTGTATTAATCTAAAGGTTCATATCCTTACGAAATAATATTATTCGTAGGCTTTATAATATTAATCATAGGGTTTAATATAAATCCCTTGGGTTTATAATCATGGTCAACCATGGTCTAGTATCATATTGTGACAAATATTTTCTCAATATCAAAATAAACCATGGTCCAACATCGTCCAACATCACATTGTGACAAAGATTGTCTCAATGTTAAAATCAATCATGGTCAATCATTGTTAATATGAAAATCAACCATGGTCAATCATGGTTAGACATGGTCACCCATGGTCAACCATGGTCTCACGCCACATTGTAACAAATATTGTCTCAATATGAACATCAACCATATGTGAACCATGGTCAACCATGATGAACCATGGTCAATGATGGTCAACCATCACCAACTATTGTCAAATATGGTGCAAATTTGCATTGTGACAAAGATTATCTCAATATGAAAATCGACCATGTTCAATAACCTTAATTACATTATGTCAAAGATTGTCTCATGGTCCAACATCACATTGTGACAACCATGGTCAACCGTGATCCAACGCTGCATTGTGACAAAGATTATCTCAATATGGAAATCAACCGTGGTTAGCCATCATCAATCATAGTCAACTATGGTCAACCATTGTCAATCATGGTAAACCATGGTCAACTAGGGGTCAATGTCACATTGTGATAAAGACTCTTTCAATATGAAAGTCAATCATGGTTAACCATGGTCCAACATTGCATTATGACAAAGGTTGTCTCAATATGAAAATCAACCATGGTCAACTCTTGCGAACCATGTTTGTTTTAGGGTTTATAATATTTATCTTAGGGTTTATATAGCTTGGGTTTGCAATATTAACCCTTTGGGTTTTTAGTATTAATCCCTTGCGTTTATTAGTGCCTTGAGTTTATAATATCAATCCCTTGGTTTTATTAATCAAGGGTTCATATTCCTCGGGTATAATATTATTGATATGGTTTATAATATTATTCCTAGGGTTTAATATAAAGCCCTTGGGTTTATAATCCATTGGGTTTATCATATAAATTCTTGCGTTTATTAATCCCTTAGGTTTATAATACTGCCAATATGGGTTTGTAACAAATTTTCTCAATATGGAAAGAAATCATGGTCAACCAAGGCCAACTAAGGTCAATCATGAACAACCATGGTCAATCAAGGTCCACATTAGTCAAAGATGGTCGACCATGGTTAATTATGGTGTACCATGGTCCAATGTCACATTGTGATAGAGATTGTTTCAATATGAATATCAACCATGGTCAACCAAGGTCCAACGTCAAATTGTGAGAGAGATTTTCTCAATATGAAAATCAAACATGGTCAACCATGGTTAGTAAGCATGGTCACATTGCGACAAATATTGTCTCATGATCCGGCGTCACATTTCGACAACAATGGTCAACTATGGTCAACCATGGTTCAATGTCGCATTGTGAAAAATATTGTCTCAATACGAAAATCGACCATAGTCAAGCATGTTAAACCATGTTCACTCATGGTCAGGCATGGTCAACCATGTTCCAATGTCATATTGTGATAAATATTGTCTTAATATGAAAATCAGTCATGGTCAATCATGGTCCAATGTCACATTGTGACAAAGATTTTCTCAATATGAACATGAACCATGGTCAACCATAGTTAACAATGGTCAATCATGATCAACCATGGTCAACCATCATCTTGAACCATGGTAAATCATGATTAACCATGGTCAACCATGGTCAACCATGGTCCAACGTTGGATTGTGAAAAATATTGTCTCGATATGAAAATCTACCATGGTTAACCATGGTTAATCATGGTCATCCATGGTCAATAACCATGGCCATCCATGGTCAAACATGATCCAATGTCGCATTGTGACAAATATTATCTCAATATGAAAACTAACCATGGTCAATCGTGGTCAATGAGGGTCCAATGTCACATTTTGACAAAAATTTTCAACCATCATCAAATGTCATCAACCATTGTCAACCACGGTCCAACATGGCATTGTGACAAAGATTCCCTCAATATGAAAATCAACTATGGTTAATAACTATGGTCACATTGTGTTAAATATTGTTTAATGGTCTAATATGACATTGTGACAATGATGGTCAACCATGGTCCAACCTCGCATTGTGACAGAGATTGGCTAATATGAAAATAAACCATGGTTAATCATGGTCAAACATGGTCAAACATGGTCAACCATAGTCCAATGCCACATTGTGGTAAATATTGTTTCAATATGAACATCAACCATGGTCAATTGTGGTCAACTATGTTTGTTTTAGGGTTTATAATATTTATCTTAGGTTTTATTTACCTTGGGTTCACAATATTAATCCCTTGGGTTTTTAGTATTAATCCCTTAGGTTTATTAGTGCCTTGGGTTTATAATATCAATCCCTTAGGTTTATTAATCCAAGGGTTCATATTCTTAGGGCTTAATATTATTGATAGGGTTTATAATATTATTCATAGGGTTTAATATAAATTCCCTAGCTTTATAATATAAATTCCTTGGGCTTATTAATCCCTTGGGATTTTAGTTTTAATCCCTTGGGTTTATTAATCTCTTAGATTTATAATAATCCAAATATTTGTCTGTGACAAAGATTTTCTCAATATGGAAAACAATCATGGTCAACTATGGTAAACCATGGTCAATCATGGTCAACATTGGTCAAACATAGTCAACCATTACCAATTATTGTGTACAAGGGATCAACCATCATCAATCATGTTCAATCATGGCCAACTAGGGATCAGTGTCGCATTGTGATAAAGATTCTCTCAGTATGAAAATCATTCATGGTCAACCATGGTCCAATGTCCAATTGTAACAAAGATTGTCTCAATATGAAAATCAATCATGGCCAATCGTGGTAAACCATGTTTGTTTTAGGGTTTATAATATTTATCATAGAGTTTCTATAGCTTGGGTTTACAATATTAATCCCTTAGGTTTATTAGTGCCTTGGGTTTATAATATCAATCCCTTGGGTTTATTAATCTAAGGGTTCATATTCCTAGGGTATAATATTATTGATAGGATTTATAATATTATTCCTAGGGTTTAATATAAATCCCTTGGTTTTTTATTCCCTTGGGTTTATAATATAAATTCTTGGGTTTATTAATCCCTTAGGTTTATAATACTGCCAATATGGGTTTGTGACAAATTTTCTCAATATGGAAAGCAATCATCGTTAACCAGGGTCAACTAAGGTCAATCATGAACAACCATGGTAAATCATGGTCCATATTATTCAAACATGGTTGATCATGGTTAATTATGGTGTACCATGGTCGAATGTTACATTGTGATAGAGATTGTTTCAATATGAATATCAACAATGGTCAACTAATGTCCAACGTCATATTGTGAGAGAAATTTTCTCAATATGAAAATCAATCATGGTCAACCATGGTTAGTAAGCATGGTCACATTGTGACAAAGTTTTCCACATGGCCTGATGTCACATTTCGACAACCATGGTCAACTATGGTCAACCATGGTCCAACATTGCATTGTGAAAAAGATTGTCTCAATAAGAAAACCGACCATAGTAAACCATGTTCACTCATGGTTAATCATGTTCAATCATAGTCAACCATGTTCATTTATGGTCAAACATGGTCAATCATGGTCCAACATCACATTGTGACAAAGATTGCCTCAATATATAAATCAATCATGGTCAATCATCGTCCAATGTCACATCGTGACAAATATTGTCTCAATATGAACATGAACCATGGTCAACCATAGTTAACCATGGTCAGTCATGATCAACCATGTTCAATCATCATCTTGAACCATGGTATATCATGATCAACCATGGTTATCCATGGTAAACAATGATTCAACGTCAGATTGTGACAAATATTACCTCAATAGGAAATCTACCATTGTTAACCATGGTCAATCATGGTCATCCATGGTCATCCATGGTCAACATGATCTAATGTCGCATTGTGACAAAGATTATCTCAAGATGAAAATTAACCATGGTCAATCGTGGTCAATCATGGTCAACCAAGGCCCAACGTTGCATTTTGACAAAGATTTTCAACCATCATCAAATGTCATCAACCATCGTTAACCATTATTAACCACAGTCCAACGTGGCATTATGATAAAGATTGTCACAATATGAAAATAAAATATGCTCAACCATGGTCAATAACCATGGTCACATTGTGTCAAAGATTGTCTAATGGTCCAACATCACATTGTGACAATGATGGTCAACCATGGTCCAACCTCGCATTGTGACAAAGATTGGCTCAATATGAAAATCAACCACAAACAACCATGGTCTACCATAGTCCAACGTTGCATTGTGGCAAGGATTGTTTCAATATGAAAATCAACCATGGTCAACCGTGGTCAACTATGTTTGTTTTAGGGTTTATAATATTTATCTTTGCTTTTATATACCTTGGGTTTACAAGATTAATCCCTTAGGTTTAATATTATTCCCTTGGGTTTATTAATCCCTTAGGTTTATAATACTGCCAATATGGGTTTGTGACAAAGTTTCTCAATATGGAAAGCAATCATGGTCAACCAGGGCCAACTAAGGTCAACCATGAACAACCATGGTCAATCATGGTCCACATTAATCAAACATGGTCGATCATGGTCAATTATGGTGTACCATGTGATGGGCCTCTAAATTAGACATAAATTAAGGCCCATTGGACCATCCTTCAGCACATTAAACCTCTCCTTTTGCATTAGATAATGTATTTTTAATTTTAATGTGTTCATTAGGAAGGTTTATGAATAATCATATATTTGTGCCTAATATTATTTATTTTTGTGGAATATTATGAGAATATTGGGCAGATTATGGAGATTTGGAGGAGGAGATAATTTAGGGACTTGCTTCTTGCTACAGGAGGATTAATATTAAATAATAAATCAACAAGATATTCTAGAATTATGGCATAGATTGTGGAACTCCAATGATTGAGAAAATCTACGAATGTGTTCCCTACCATTTATTGCAGGTTCCTAGTATTGGGAACCATATCCACTAATCAAGAGAATTTGGTAGGGAAAACTTCCTTCTTTCATGGGGAATGATTCCTACTCATTTTGTATAAATAACAAGTCGAATTTTCCTCTAAGGGTGGAATTTTATTAGTCTTCAAATTCTAATTTCCTTTCAGTTTTTAGTATTAAACCCTTGGCTTGATTAGTGTCTTAGGTTTATAATAACAATCCCTTGGGTTTATTAATTAGTTAGGTTTATAATAATAATTTTTTTGGCTTATTTTTTCCTCTGAGAAAATCAGTAACTTCCATTAAATTTGAAAATTACAAATCAGATGCCGAAGCATTTACTGGCATGATCAAGGATCGCTACCCTATCCAGTGCTAACAGTGCATATCAGCAATTGCTAAAAACAATAAGATAATTCCACCCAATCCGGTGCTTACAGTGCACAACCAATGAAAATCTGCGCGCTCAATTACTGTGAAAGAACTATCGCTCTGTCGCCTAAAAAGATACATCAGATTCTGTTTTTTTTAAAAAACTCTGCTAGACAGCAAACAATTGCATAATAATATGCTCCATACCCGGTCAGCGAATGGGACCATTGTCCCTCGGATGCCTCTGGTCTATATATGGGCGATGGAAGAAGCGGTGTTCAACATTTCCAAGCAGCTCCACGATGTGTTCCTCGCCTTGCGGAATTGTCAAAGCCTCTTTTGACAGTTTGTCCGCCTCACCATTGTGTTCTCCATAGATATGGGCGCAGGAAAAATGAACAAAGGCAGCTTTGAGGATGAGAGTGTTTTGAAGAAGATTGCTGAGAGAGTGAGAGTGGCAAACAGTGGCATTATTTATCCAGTTAACCACCACTAATGAATCCCCAAAAATATTGATATGAGTGAGGTGTTGAGATAATGCAAACCGAAGGAGATTATGTAAGGCAGAGAGCTCAGCCAGGTTGTTTGAACCCTTTCCAAAACCCAGCCTGGCCAGAAATCTATGCTGTTCATTCCTGTGTAAGACAAAACCACCACCGCACCCCGCTTGATTCGCTGCCCCGTCGAAGAAGCCCCAGGGTATGGATCTGTCGATCTCAGGCAAGGGCAGAATGGTTCTGGGCCTGTGTGGAGGCGGATCTGGAAGCAACTGATATGCAGCGTTCACAGCAACTTCAATCCGGCAGCTCGAAATCGGTCGGTCCTCGAAAATTGCTCTGTTTCTGGCAAGCCAGATATACCAGGTGACCACTGGGGGAAGGTTAATTGCTTTTGAGCCCAGGTGTCTTTGATACCAGCTACCCCAGGCACACTGAATATCAGGTCCGCTCCAGTCTCCTGAAATGCCCAATTGCTGACATATAATTCTCCATAAGGCTTGGACAGTCGGGCAAAGAAGAAAAATGTGATTTATGAATTCCGCCTCATTTTTGCAGAGGATGCACCAGGTGGGTCCGTGTATGGCCCTGCGGCTCAGCTGTTCTCCCGTGGGCACACTACCATGGAGAGCACACCAGAAAAAAAGCTTTGATCGAGGGGAGGCCTTAAGTTTCCAGATGATCTGCCACCATGGGTGTAACTGTTCCGGAGCTCTATGAGCAATAAGAGCATTGTATCCATACTTAGGAGCATAAGAACCATGGTCTGCAGGACACCAAATAAGCTCATCAGGCCCTTGTTTGATGCGAATGTGCGAATCAGATAATGCCATGGTATAATTGTCCCATTCCTGATGCCATTGTTCAGGGAGGTCCAAAGATTGAGCGGATTTCCAAGCTTGAGCAATGATGTCTGAACGCTGTGGATCTGCAATCTGTGCAAAATGCTGAATTCCCCGGGACTGAAGGTAATATATAAGCTCCTGGTTTAAAATATGTCTGCCTCCGCTATTATTCCATGGGTCCAAGCCAATCCTGCCCGACATGCCATCATTTATGCGCCAGGCCAAGTTGTCTCGAATGAGAGGGAGGGAATCAATCAAGGCCTTCCAGACAGTGGAGCATCCTTTCGATGACCAGGTCGGTAGCCGGGCCCAGTCCATCATGAGATGAGGCCATATGTATTTGTGATAAGTAACATGAGTCCACAGATTTTGACTCGAAAGCAATGTCCATCCCATCTTGGCAGCAAGTGCTTTGGCAAAAGCCGGGAGATCTTTGAGTCCCCAGCCTCCCCATTTCTTGGGCAGAGAGATTTTCTTCCAGCTGATCCAAGCAAATATTCTTTTCTCCTGACTCCCATTCCATAGATAGCGATTGCACAACTGCTGCAGTCTCCCCAGGATATACCTTGGGATCCAGGCCAGTGCCATCCAGAAGACCGGGGTGGCCTCTAGCACTGACTTGATTAGAACCAGTCTGCCGGCCCTAGATAGATATCTGTGACTCCAGCCAGTAAGCCTCTTTTCTAATTTGGCCACCAGCCATACCCAATCAGCAATCCTCTGGCAGGTGGGCTTCAGATTGAAACCCAGGTATTTGAAGCCACTATCCAGAGGGAGCACCGAATACGGGAAAGCCTGTAGGGCCGACCGAGTCTCCTGAACAGATGTGCGAGCGTAAGTGATGGAGGACTTCGATTGATTTGGCATCATACCTGTAGCTGCAGAGAATCTTTGCAAGATCTTCAAGAATGTCCGAGAGTCTCTAATACTGCCATCAAGAAGAATAAGAACATCATCGACAAATAGCAGATGTGTGAGATAGCACAAATCTGATATGCCTAGACCGCCAATATCTCCAGCCCTCTTAGCGTCTTCCATGAGGCGACTGAGGCCTTCCATGACCAAGAGAAAGAGAAGAGGTGATAGGGGGCATCCCTGTCGCAGGCCTCTTTCTGAGTGAAAAAAGGTGGAGGCCGAGCCATTGATGAGAATACCGAAAGAGGGAGAGGTAATGCAAGCCATTATCCAAGAGATATAAGAATGAGGGAACCCCAGGTGTATGAGAATCATTTTCAGATAGAGCCAGCTGACACGATCGAAAGCCTTCGAGAGGTCTATTTTGAGAAGGATGGCTTTCAGCTTCTTTGACCAGATGGAGTGAAGGGCTTCCTGAGCAAGTCCAATGGCCTCGTGAATTTGTCTGGAATCAAGGAAGGCAAATTGCTGCGGAGCAATGGATCTGGAGAGAATAGGACGAAGCCTATTGGCAATTATCTTTGATATGATTTTATATAGGCAGTTACACAGAGAAATGGGGCAGTAGTCATCAAAGGATGCTGGGGAATCCGTTTTGGGTATGAGGGCAATAAATGTGGAATTGATGGCATGATAAATGGTGCCTGTAACTCTGCTTTCCTCAACCACCCTCAGAAGATCCTGCCCCAGATCTTCGAAGAAAGCAAGGTAGAATTCGATGGTCCAACCATCGGGACCTGGGCTTTTATCTTTGTTGAACCACTTCAGTACTCCTTCAAGTTCTTCTGCTGTGACAGGGCCTGTTAAATCCGCCAAATCCTCTTCCTCCACAAAGCGAGGAAAGTGATTAGCCACATAGATGATGTCCACTAAATTGGCTTCCCGGGGGCTCTTGTACAGGTTCCTAAAATGGGTGGTGCCCAGATGTGCAATCTTTTGAAAACTGTCTGCAATACCACCATCAGGAGTGGGGAGCTTCCAGATTGTGTTAGAGACTTTCCTGCTCTTTGCATAGCAGTGAAAGAACTTGGAGTTGTCGTCCCCAGCTTGCAACCATAAAGCTCTGCTTCTTAATCTGATAGATTCCTCCCTCTCGATAAGGATCTTGGCTCTTTGTCTCTCCAAATCGATAAGCCTGTCTTTTTCAGCTGCAGAAATGAATCCCAGGCCACGATCATCAGACAGAGAGAATAGATCGGCCTCAATTTGAGTGAGCTGAGCAGAATCCCTCTTCAATTTCTCCTTTGCCCACTGAATCGATATATGTTTTAATTCGGTGAGATTCCTGCAAAAACCTTTAGCATAAGATTCGCTGTCATCAATAGGATGAGATGACCAGTACTCCTTGATCAGCTTGATGAAAGTCGGGTCCTTCAGCCAGGTGTGGTTGAACTTGTATGGTGCCTTAGGTTTCTTGGAAGGGCCAAGAATTTCCAAATAAATCGGATTATGGTCCGATATCCCCCCCATGCCGACCCATTGACGGAACAGATGCGCATGTTGGGTAAGAGGATCTTTGAGAAGAAATCTGTCAAGGCGGCGAGCAAGTGCAGCGTCCCCAACTCGTCGATTTCGCCAGGTAGGAAGAGGGCGTTGCATGGGAACATCGATAAATTTTGATTGCTCGAGCTGATTGATCATGAAGTTGGAGATGGGGTCGATTTGTGCATTCGCTCCCCATGATTCCCTGAAGCCCAGCGAGAAGTTAAGGTCACCTCCGATGATTACATGATCTTCATTCAGTAAGGGAAGCTGAAGCATGTGCTGCCAGAATGCTTCTCTCTGGGAGCATGGCGCATATATATTGACGATTCTAAGGTCCATTCCGAGATCTGCAGAAAAGAGGTCCATACCAATGAATCCCACCCCTCCCCAACTTGAAATTAAATTGATGGTGCGAGGGTTGATCCCGATGGCGAGCCCCCCAGACCGGCCCACAGCGTCATTAGCATAAAAGTTCCAACTGGGAATCAGATTGAGCATGGAACGGGAGCATTGATCAGCAGAGCAGAGGGTTTCCTGTAACATGATAGTATCAATAGGCTCAGATTCGATGAGTCTCTTCAAGGCTAGTTTTTTGGAGGAACTAGCCAGCCCTCGACAATTAAATGAAAGACACTTCATGGAGGTATACTTCTAGGGGTATGTCCCGCTCTAAGGACCCCATCAATGGTCGATTGTCTGCCAGAGACCACCTCTGCCCCAGCAAGTTTAATGGCTTTAGAGAGGTGGGATTTTCTTCCTCTGGAGTTCGGAACACCGCCATCAGAACAAACAATGCCCAACCCGGATTGACCGATAGGGGTCTCTTTGGCTGGAATCCGAGGTCTGAGATTATAAGGATGTGGAGGGGAGGGTGCCTGCGGGGAGGAGCAATCCTGAAGGGGAGAAGTGGAAATAATAGGGTCCGATGAGATGGGGGAAGAAAAAGAAAGGGGACAGTGAATCATAGGAGAATGAGAAGAGGGACCAATGAAATCATTCGATGAAGGACCCAATGATATAGGGGATCCCGAGATTAGATCCGATCCAGCCGACGAGCTAGGCCAGGTGATGGGGGGCGAAGGACACCTGAGTCCTGAAACGTCCACCGATGCTGAAGCTGGAGGGGATGGACCAGCAGAGGAAGTCCGAGGAGCCCTAGGAGATACCATCCAGGAAGGCTTCGGTGTATTCTTCGTCGAGTCTCCTGCTTTCTTGTTTAGAGGGCAGTCCCTAGCGAGGTGACCGACTTCATGACACCTTCTGCACCGGAAGGGGATTCCTTCGTAGTCTAAAACCTGATGCCTGATGCATCTGCCCCATTGGAGCGAAATATGCTTCTCCAGCCCTTCCCTGGTGTCCATATGAACCAGAATCTGTGCAAGAGTTCGGCGCCCGGATTCCACAAATGAGCGATCGAAGTCCAAGAAGGTCCCGAGAGCATTGCCAATCCGAATAAATACTTCTTTGTCCCAAAATGGTAGAGGAAGACCAGGGAGCCGAACCCAGATCGGTCCAACACGAAGCTGTTCCCGCTCAGGTTCAAAAAGAGGACTCCATCGCTTGAGGAGTACCGGAGCCCTTTCGATATGCCAATAACTCCCCAGAACCATATCTGTCTGACTTTCCTTGGAGAACTTTAGAGAGAACCAGCCCCTAGGGAGGACATGAACCTCTGGCAGGTCGCAAAAAACTTCGCCCCAGATCTCCTTAACCCAAAGAGTGAGTCTCTGCCTTGTGAAGGATCTGCCCCGGACGTGTCCTACCAACACAGTTTTTGCGATATCCACAAACTCTCCAAGCGGCTTCGATTCATCAAATGTTATGGAAATATCCCGAGACGTAGAACGCACACAGAGCACCTTCTTTTTGCCGGATCGGGGGATTGACGGATGGTCTACCAGGGGGTTGAAAATGCCATCCCTAGCTGGGTGATGAGCAGGTCGAGAAGAAACCACCGGGGGATCATTACACAAAGAGGAGCGCAAACCTGAGGCGGGAGGATGAGCATCAGGGATAGAGATCGGCGAAGGGGGGGGTGCTGATGAAGGGAGCGGAGCCTGTGGATCAATCGAGGATGAGAGAAGAGGATCCGATTCCAAAAACTGCAGAGAAACAGGTGGGAATGATAGGTCTACGGAGGGCGATGGTCCAGCCTGGAGAACACCTGCACATGCAATAGATGACTGATGAGCAAAGGGCTCAACGGATGAGTGGATGGGTGGGAGCCCAGGAATCGCTGACGAGGATGAGGGCATCGATTTGGACCGATGTCCAAAACAGGGCATCCCAAAAATAATTTTGTCCGGCGATGGATCCGCCGAATAGTCCACCGAATCCAGTTCCAGGTCGTCCAAATCTGACTCCATGACAGTACTGAAAAAAGACAGAGGCAAATGGCAGAAGGAAATCGGCAGCAGGGATTCAGGACCGAGCCTACATCGGCGGAAGATTGTTAATAACCCAAGCCTCTACGGGCAGCAGAGAAAACGCAGGCAGTTACCCTAGCCCAGGCCTTTGCGCGAGCGATCCATGGCCTGAGAGCGGCAGCCGAATCATCATTGGCTTATTATTATTGTATTATTATTATATTTATTAATATCAATGTTAATATTAATATTGTATTCATATCCCTTGAGGCCTATCGGCTTATATCAACCACATTTAATGATGTGGTTGTTATATGCCTATCGACGTATATTAACCACATTTATTAATACTAAAAACCCAAGGGATTATAAACCCAAAGGAATAATATTAAACGCAGTGGAAGAATATTAAAACCTACCCTTAGATTAATAAGCCCAAGGGAATAATATTGAACCCCGTTATTGCTCAGGTTGTTCCCTGCTTCCTGTAGGGAATACGGCACAGGTAACCACTAACCAATCTTTTAGCTGCAGGTCCTAGCCTACCTGCAACTAGAGAGGGCTCTCTCTTTGTAATTTAGCTTTGTTTTGGAGTGTTTTAGGCTAGTTATGATGAACAGGGTTTGGTTTTAAGTTTCTTGGATGGTGATCTCAGACAGAACTGGGGTGCAAGTATATAACTGTTTTTTCCATTGGGCAATGGAGTCATTGAAAGTGTAATCGTTGAAAGAATTTCTTGGTGAAAAGGTAGTACTACAGAGTAGGTTAGGCAAGCTAGAAACAATTTTCAAATTTGGAAATGATGGAATGAAGTCAGGGAATGAAAGGCAATCAAGAATCTTTCATTATATTGGCAGAGGGAAATTGTATGAATATTGTGCAAGAGCAATTAAGGATTCCTAAACAGTATTCAAACTGAAAGAAATAGTGCAAACACGAGTAGTTAAGAATTCATATTTATGACTAATCCTGAAGAAAACATAATTAACAGCAGAGATTGAACATAGGGTGCATTCAAACAAATCCTATGTTATTCTTCTTCTCTGTTATCAAGATTATGAAACATACATGGAATTTACGAATATAGAAAACATAAAACACAGTTTAGTATAGCTTATTGTTCCATAGCATGACACAGGAATTTTGTAGTAGGTCCCAAAACTTCCAATCCACCTTCAGATCATTCAGACACAGTGAACTTCAACGGCCATTTTGTATTAATACAGTCTGATATGTTACAGCGCAGTTCAAAAAGAAGAAATCATCAACCTCTAATACATCTCTTTTACAAGTATATATAGGAGTTTTACAAAATATCCCATAGGGATATATCTGGACATCAATGTATCCATCTACTCTAACATAATCAATAACTATTTGTGGAAAAATCGCGTAGCAATAACTAAGGAATTAAAAGCTCTTTACTCATTGTGGCAGGTGTCCTGTGCGTTGTTAACCTTTTGACTCTGGCAGTCGGTGGGTGACCGCTTCCTTGATATGTTGTCCTATAGTGTTGTCCTGTGCCACCTGGTCTGCGCTTTTGAATATTAGCGCGAATTTCACCCACTGTTAATTTGAATTTTCTGGTAGCTGAGCCATATAATGCAACTTGCTCATGCAGACAATAAATAAGAAGAGAATCAAGCTACTTTAGAATCTGAAGCAGGATTTGCCACCAATCCTCTGTTGGTAATTGATTTTTTCTTAATTTGTATAATGTTTCATCAACTTCAGTGTATGTATAAAAATTTGGCCAAACTGGAAAAAGGTGTGCTACCTCATGCTCTATATAAAACAAATCCTCCAATTTGTCATATAGACTCTGCCTTGTGGGAGGGACTGCTTCTTTTGTGCTGCTTGATGATGTTGTGATTTGATTCTGTACATAGGTACTCAGCCTGTTTTCATATTGTTCTTGTTTTAGCAGCCTTTCAATGCTAGTGACTAAGCTGGGTAAACCTTTGTTTTGTAAATTTGAAAGCCTCTGTCTAAAAGCATTTACCTCTATCTGCATTTCCTGGCACTTTCTTTCTATGGTTTGGACAAAATTTCTCATGGTCAGCACCTTCTTGACTCTTACAATAGTCTCTGTCTTGTTCTGGATGTTTAGTGCTTCCAACTGGTCACCAGTACTAGTATTCAAAAAGTGAATCAATCGATTGGCTTGCTCAGGCTTGTCTGCTAATAATGTTCTGGCCTTATGAGTTTCATGCTGAGCTTCAGTGATCAATTCTATTTGGTCAAAAATGGTTTGTATTGTTGTCCATTGATCAGCAAGAGATTGGCCAATTTTATTCCACAAAATTGTTTTTATTTCAACCAGGGTTCTATGGAGAGTGAGGTCTTTCTCCAAGGCCTTTATCTTATTTTCTAGGGCCTTTACTTCCCTGGTCCTCTCAGCAACTGCCATCTTTGACTTATCATAACTAGCCTCAATCTTGGCTAGCTTTTCTTTGGTTTCTTTCATCTCTGCCATTTGTGATTCTAGAGCCTTAATCTCTTCCATCATGGCCTCCATACTCAAGTTGGCCTCTTGCACTGTTGTTGCTGTAGTTGCTGCTGAAGTTGATGCACCTGCTGCTGCTGTTGGATTTGGGGGAGGTGCTGTTGTAGCCACTGTTGCAGGAGGAGTTGTTATTATTGGAGCTGTTTGGGATGGTTGAGGGGCCAACTCTGGATGTTTCCCTCGTTGAGCTTCCTCCAATGCTTTTTCTGTTTCTAATATCCTTTGATTCATCCTTATAAGTAGACTGACCACATCCTCTACTTCCTGTTGTTGTGCTACTTCTGCAGTTTGAGGATGTATGGTGACTGGCAGCTTCATTTGTTTTCTTAATGCTGCTATGTCTTCCTCCTTTTTTCTAATCAAGGCCTGGGTGCCTTTGGGATCTTTGGGATCATGTCCCAACTCTATGATGATTTCTTCCAAGGATTTTATCCTATTATCCTTGGCCAATGATGGGGCCTTTTCCAGCTCTAACTGGGCAAAAGTATTGTATAAGGAGTTCTGTAATCTGTGGGCCAGTAGGGCCTTGTCTGCCAATGTAGAATAAACCATTTCTCCCGTCTACTTATGTAACTCAATCTGGTCTAAAGGATGAATGTTTTTTGCTAGGACCTCCAGATTAGTTCTAATGTAGTCTACAGCTGACTGTGGATGTTGTGTAGTAGGTCTGAAGTGATTGAGAGTCATCTTCCTTGCTTCCATATCATAGGCTGCCATTAGCCTTTGCTGATTTGTCGAAGCCATTCTCATTAACTGGTTGTAAAGCTGAAACCTTATTGGCTCGTTTCTAGCTTTAATCTCTATGAATTCCTTTTTGATATCTGAGCCCTTTTGGGTCTACTGTTTGGAGGATGAAACCTCCCCACCTGGTTGTTTCTCTTGCTCCTGTTGAAAGGAGCTGGCCGATGTTTTCAAAATAGGAGGGATCTGCTGCTCAGAAGTCCCCTCACCCCTGATGTTTCCTATGGTCTCTTCTGTGATTTCCTCCTCGGCATAGGGGTTTAGCCTCTGTCTTTTTTCCCCTTGTTGGTCTGTGGATGTCCTTGTGGGTGTACCATCTGTTTTGTCCCTCTTTTTACCTCTTTCCTCATTGTGAGGAGTTTGCAGCACCTTAAAGGGTGTGGCACTTCCAGAGTAGTTGCCAAAAGTATATGTGTCGCCCTTGGGTAGCCACTGAAGGATCTAGACAAATTTGTCCATCATCGCGTTCCTTTGTTGCTCGAGGGCTTCTTCGAGCAATATTTTGATAAGATCTCCTACCCCTTCATCTTTCTTTTCATCTACCATGGGAGGCCATCGGGATTTGCGAGGCTGGTCTTGCAAAGGTTCGACCAGTTCAAGCCCTAACTCCTTATATCCTGACCTCGTTGGGGACATGCAAAGAAAAACAGAGAAAAAGCAGACCGCTCTGATACCACTGATCTGGACTTAAACAGGAACGCAACAAATTACAGAGATAACCATAAACACATATATGCATCAGAAATAATACTTCATTTCATTAATGTAAAATACTAAAATATGCTTACAAACAGTAATGGAAATAAGCCAGCTAGGGTGATGGTAGCTTATCTCTGAGAAGAGATGTGGTGGCTACATGCCTATGAACTATCTTACAATGAGGCTTGAAGGCCTATTTATTGTTGAGAAACAATGAAAACCCTTAACATTCCAAAACCTAACCCTAAAAGATGAAACGCCAAACTGTGGGCCCCATTTGGGTAAATTGGTACATCAACTTCCTGGTGTCGTAACTTTGGCATATGATCTCTGTTTGATGCATACAATAGCTCGTTAGAAATATCTATCCGAGCACTACCACTTTGGAAAGGGAAACATCAGTCCATGGACCCATGCTGCCCCCATATTTCCCAAAAAACGTCGTTTAGGGCCTCAAAATGGCTCCGGAAGTTCAGGACCCAAAAAAAACTGCTAAAAATAGTAAGTTGTGCTACAATTAAGGAAACTGAAAATGCTGAGAGAAACAATGGTGGGATTCGAAGTGGACTTTGCAGGTGGCCACCAATATCCACCTAGATCATTAAGCCCCTATTTCCTTGCGCAATTCCTTGAGAAATTAAGCCCCTATTATTTAGGAATTTGTCCAAAATGAATTGCGCAAGTCCTCGGGTTGATCATCAAGTTGCATGCAACACCTATACTCTTTGGAATGGTCTACAACTCATGTTACATTGCCTTTGAATCTCCACCTCAACTGGGTAACTTGATTCTCTGTATGTACTACCTATTTTGGGTTGGTTGATTAGTTAACTAGATGATCACTGAGTTTGACTGACGTCCCACTGCACAACTGACCTTCCACTAGTTCCTCCAATAGTTGGAACTAGTTTAATTGAAAACAACTTGAGATAACTGAGTTTGATTACTACAAATTAGCAATCACACATGCTTAACTGAACTCTAACTCCTCCAACTCAAATTTATTGAGTAAAATAGGTTGCACAAGCCATGTCACACAAGTTAACTGCTTCCAAGTTGTCTAATGATTTGGAAATTCAAATTTTTTCAATTTAAACAAGGCAAAATCAAATTGAGAATTTATTGTTGCATGTTTAAACACTCCCTCTCAACAAGAAAGGGACTATCAACCACCCTTATCCTACACCCGTGGAACTCGAAGTTCCCTCTTGACAAGGCCTTTGTCAAAATGTCATCATCTTGTTCCTATGTGGGAATGTATTGAAGCAACATGATCCGCCTCTGCACACAATCCTGTAAATGGTGAAATTGAATATCTATATGGTTGGATCGATCATGAAATACAAGATTCTTAAAAGATATTGATGCAAGTCTAATTATCATAGTTGGATCCATCATCTGACCAAACAATCCAACAAGTATCTTTCTCATCTAGATCGCCCCACATGTTGCTTGACTTGCAGCCATGCATTCTACTTCTGTCAAGCTGAGTGCCACATATCTTTGCTTCCTATTGTACGAGGAAACCATTGTGGACCCAACACTGAAAATTCCACCTAATGTACTCTTTCAATCTGATGGACTCCCTACCTAATCTATATTTGTGAAGCCGCACAGCTTCACTCCTTTTGTCTGTCTGTACCATAATCCAAACTAGGTATTGCCTCTGAGGTACCATAAAAAAGGCTTAGTTGCCTTCCAAAATAATTGGTTGGCTTAACCATAGCTCGGGTTAGTTGGTTGACTGCATAGCACATATCTGGTAATGTGTTCATAAGATACACCAGTGAACCCACTAGCTATCGATAAATGGTAGCATCTATTGGAAGGAATACTTCCATGTGTTGTTATGAGTTGTCATTATGAGTTCCTAAGTGTCAATCTAGATGTTGTTGTTTTGCATGTATGAGTTGTAGTCATGATCTAGATGTGTCAAAATGAGTAATTTATGTCCTATATATTTGTAACTATTATGATCAATAAAATATCGAAGTATTGTGTTTGGTGTTGTGTATAATCACTCTATGATATCTCTAATTTCTATCATGGTATTAGAACCAAATCTAAAACTTGAGATCTTAGAATCCTGCTCTCATATTTGGATTGTTAAAAGATAGTGTTATCTGGTTTATGGTTCCTAGGCTCTGTTAGATAAATTAGCAGCCATTTCTAGCTTACGCGTAGCTCTATAACAACAAGGTCGACACTAGCCAATCAAAGGTGAAATCATTGTGATACATAGTTAGTGTTGAATCTATGTTGTTATTTGTGAGACGAGTATGTTGGCCTGCAATTTGATTGAATAGAGGTTGCACTAGAGTCGGATTAGATCTATGAAAGGATTTTTCTTGTGGGTGACAACCATGGTCTAAAGTCATCTGTATGTCTACGCCCAACAATAATTCCATGAAGAGCCTCAAGGAGTTTCCATGAGTGTTGACCAAGATCTGCACGAGATTCAAATATTGGGACATGCTTCTCCACTTGGGGGTTGGGGGTTTCACACCATATCTGTGAATGTAGAGATTTCAACGTTGGATAGGTGTTTGTTGTAGCGGCTACAACACACTCCAAAATTTTGGCCTGCATTAAATTTCGAAGCCTCCCTTGAAGTTTTTACTTGATGTTTACACGCGTTTGGACTCACTCCATGGGCTTGTGTAAGTCTTTTCACCAACCTTGCTTACCAATTCAATGGGCAGCGTTTTCATGTTGGTAACAATTTCATGCTTGCGACCATGTTCTAGTCGTACACAAGGTCCCCACTTCGTGTGTACATGTTATGATTCACTATGTAAACATCTGTCGCGCTCACACAAGAGTTATATACATTGTCATGCAAGCGTCATTGACGATCAATCACAAACACCACGCTTTTCGATTCGCACCCTCGGTCAGTCATGTTGAGCATGTGTGTCTGGATGGTTTGAGTCGTCTCATCATTAAGTCATGTGAGTGTGTGTTTGCAAGATTATGTATGCACATTTTCACTCACTCACACACTTAGTCCTTTTGTTGAAGTTATGACGACCAGATCACCCTCTAACATCCGAACCTTCACCCCACCATCGATTCGACCAACTTTCACCCAGAACAGCACAGAAGCACCCAACAAGCCATTTCAAACTGCATATCTTGCAAGTCGATCAATCAACCCTCTTGTTGGTCAACTGGAGATTTTGACCAGGCAGTCACCCCGGGACTAACTCTCCTCAATTGCGCAGAGGTCGCAGACCATATCGCTCCGCTGACTGAGAAAATTGTGCAGACAGGACGTATAGACACCCAATGCATGTCCCTGTCTCCCTTAGAAGATTTCATAGTTTGCGAGCCAACCCACTAGTAAGTCGGCCAGATGCTCACACAGAAAATTGGACAGATTTCATGAGCAACCCCTCTATAGCCTAGCAATCTGCTCAGCTCAGAAACTGTGCAGAGGTGTTCAGCAGGTCATCCTCCCAACATCAGCATAGTTTTTCCTACCAGTAGCCCATTGTTAGCTCGCTCCAGGAACTATGAATTTTTTTCTGCCAATCTCCCCACTACCAACTCCCTCTAGGAACTGCACAAATTTTTGCTACCAATATCCCACTGCTCACTCACTCCAGAAAGTGTGCAAATTTTTCATGCCTAACCCTCCTACAGCCCACACTGCTACTCCCAAAAATTGCGTAGATTTGTCCTCCATCCGAGCCAGATCCCACGGACAGTCATTGCCAATTCATATTGCTCGTCACTGTCTCCTGGTGACTTCTGCGTATTTTTCACTAGCAGTGCCCGTAGCCCGCATCCTAGTGGTTTTGTAAACTTTTCTTCACTCCCAATCACCTTCATTTGAAACGATCATGCATCATGGTAGACTAGGAGGTTTATTGATTTGATGTCGTCTCTATATGAGTGACTACAGATAGAGGTACATGAATAAACATGGCGTGATGACGGATGGGATGAACAAGGGAAGTACATGCAAAAGGACATGTTTACGAACAGACGAACAAACGATGCATGCAAAGAGATGCGTTCAAAAACAGACGACCGTGTGAAGATATGTTCGCAGATGGATAGACGGACGAACATATGCTTTTTGCAAACAGACGAACATGTTAAGCATGCCAACGTACAAGCAAGGAGCAACATACGAATGCAACATCAAGCGAACCCAACGACCATCGAAGACTCCACGCACCTTGCCATGCGAAGGTGAAGTTGTGACACACCATGAGGACATCCATCACCCAGCAACACTGCAGCTCGACATGCACACTAGCAACAGCATGAATGTACCAGCACTGTCATGTCGAGTCTTTTCATGAGTCATGTCGTCCACATCACTACTGTGGGCCATATTGTTGATCAATGTAATGTAACATGGAAGTCCAAGAGACCCACTTTTCATATGAAGGGTCATGTAAAGTTGAAAGGTCATGGAAGTCAAACAGTCATGAGGGATGTTGAACAGTCACATGGGTCAGTTTTACCCTTGGCTATAAATAGCCCTCATTTATACATGCATAAGAATTTTCACCTTGGCTCCTCCCACATAGCCTTGAGAGTCTGTAATATTTACTTTGAGGAGTAAGTACTGGCCCCAATGCCTCATCCATGGGGTTAGTGATGTATGATGTATTGACGTGTCTTGGAACTTTCTTTTAATTCAAAATCCTGCTAACAGAACAGCATGTTTTCACACATGTGTTGTAATTGTTGTAATATTTGTCTTGAACACTTGTAATACATGTTTCTTTAACCTGTGTTTTACGCTTGAATTCATTCAATTGTTCTAATACATATATTAATGAAAATGTGTTGTATAAGTTGTTAACGTTTTCTTGCCTATGTTGGTTACCTCCTAGATATGAAACAAAACCTTTCACGTAAACTCGTTATAACGACTATCGTACTCGTGTGGATTGTCCGTTGAGTGTTGTACGTGCTATCTCCCCTTGTGTGTTGTGACTACTGCATCAGTGTGGATTTCTCCTCAGGAAGTTGTGCACGTCATGCTGTGTTGTGTGTTCCTAATAGAATTGGGCTTCCTCCCATCCAACTTGGGACTCACTCCCACCCTCTCTCTCTACAGTGAAAGAACCTTGACACTAGTAACACTATCAATCAACAGGCATGCGAACCTTGCTACTCAAAGAAAAAGCAGACCACTCTCCTGTGCTGACAAGCAAGAGCTAAGGAAAACGTTTAAGATAATGGCAATAAATCATCATACCATATGGGACTCCCACACCAAATGGTGTGAGGTCTAGTTGGGACTTCATACCAAGGTGATCCCCTAAATGTTGGCGGGTCCAGCACTGTCAACAGTGTTGTTGCAAAATAAATTGCAGTGAGGTAATGGGATTTGATGTCATGATCTCATTTTGAGTATGAGTTCTTTTGGCGACAAACAAATCGCATAATTTCTCCATTGTATCAAGTATCATCAGCCTTGTATTCCAATATTGTTGTCATTTTCAAGCCTTTGAATGCCACAGTGTGGAAAATATAGTCAAAATGTTGCCAGTGGCATGGGAGAAGAATCAGATTTGTAGATCTTAGGTCTGAAAGAAGAAAAAGAGGTAACATGGACTCTCTTCCTTTAGAGAAATTTAATGGCATCCATTTTCATACATGGAAAGTTAAAATTCAAATGCATCTTATGAATAGAGGTTTGTGCAATATAGTAAAGGAACTAAAAAGGATCCTATTGATGTCAAGCTTTTAGTTGAATGGGAAAAGAAAGAAGACAAGGATAAGGCTATAATTGGATTGGGTCTTTGAGACACTCAGATGAATTTGATTTATTTAGAAAAATCAACCCATGAAATTTGGGAACATTTTAGTAAGTTATTTGGGGGAAAGGCTATGAACACAAAGTTCTCTTTAAAGTTGCAATTCTTTAGTCTCAAAATGCATGATAAGACACCTCTCTCTAATCTATAAATGAGTTAATGTCTCTCTTTAGGAAATTAGCTAAAATTAGTTCCAAGGCAGAAACATATGGTGCTAAAGCAATTCTATTAAATATCATATCTCCCAAGTATATCAAAATTGTATTCACATTAAGTCAAATGTCCTCTCAATCATTAGAAGGAATGGTATCATCACTTTTAGCTAAGGAAAAAGGGGAAATTCAAAAGGTTCTGATTTTGGTGGTCAACATGAACTTGCACTATTTTCCAAAGGCAAAAGGAAAAAAAAAACAAGGGTTCAACAGAGTGCTTCTATTATCATAAATATTGACATACATCCTGAAATTGTAGAACTCGTGCAATGGATATTATGAATGGCAAGGAAAATGAAAACATAGTCAACTTGGATGACTGGTCAGAATCAGATAGTGATGAGGGGCCACCATAACCACCTCTCAAACTATTCTAAAAGTAAAAGAGACTTGAGTTCTTCTATTGTGGGTGTTTGTTTGTATGTTACAGGTTGTGGTGTGATTTGAAGTAGTTTTCTAAAAAGGGTTGGTGGTTCTTAAACTAGAAGGCCCTGGTGTCCCAAACATCAATTTTTATGTGTTAGTAAGGTCAAGTTGTTTGATCAACTTTCAAATACATTTAATATTCAGACCTCCATCCTAGAAAATTATGGATAGTCAAAAGTGAAATATCCGACAGATGGTGGTTTGTTCATTTCTTGACGACTCTCATTGCAGAAGCCCCGATGATCTGAGGTGTCAATATTGTTGATATTGCAATGTTCATCAATGATGGTCAGAGGTGGTTACATTTTAAATGGAATTCAAGTGATAGCTCAAAGATGTGGTGGTGAAAGAGCGATGTTTGCGAGATTCCATAGTGGATGTGAGCGTTTTTGAAGACCATTCAGACATAGATTATCCTTAATATTGTAATGTGTGTTTTCTATCTTTGTTACATGCAAGCATTAAGGGAGGGCATTGGAATTAATGCTTCCATGTGTTGTTGTGAGTTGTCATTGTGAGTTCCCAAGTGTCAATCTATATGTTGTTGTTTCCATGTATGAGTTGTATTCATGATCTAGATGGTTGAAGTCATTAATTTATGTCCTATATATGTGTAACTATTGTGATCAATAAAATATTGAAGTGGTGTGTTTGGTGTTGTGTTTAATCTCTCTATGATCTCTGTAATTTCTATCAGCATCCACTTCTTCACCCGAAGTGGCATCCTTCTTCCTCTAGTTGGTCGCTAGAGGTGTCTCCATGGGTTTGCAACTCTCCATGTGGAACCTCTGTAGTATCTCATTTGCATACTTGCCTTGAGAGACAAATAGTTCCCCATCACCTTGTCATACTTACAACCCGAGGAAATAGTGCATCAAACCCATGTCCTTCATTTCAAACTCCATTGCAAGGTTGTCCTCGCAAGATATGATCAAATTCTAATCACTAGTTAAAATTAAATCATCAACATATAAGACAATAATAGGAAATTTACCTTCTACCAAGATATGATAGAGGTTAGCATCTGCTTCACTTTTGGTGAAGCCCAAACCAGTGAGACAGTTATAGGTCTTGGTGTACGAAGCACAGGGTGCTTGTTTGAGACCGTACAATGCTCACTTGAGTCTGCACACATGAGACTCTTGATCAAATGTATCAAAACCTTATGGTTGCTTGATGTACACCTCCTCCTCAAGAACTCCATTGAGAAATGTTGTTCTTACATCCATCTAGTGGATCTCCCAACCCATCTGCACAGCCAGAGCAACAATTGATCTAATGGATGGGTACCTTACTACAGGAGCAAAGGTCTCCTCATAATCAAGCCCTTCAACTTGAGACTACCCCTTGGCCACAAATCTGGCTTTATACTTCTATATGCTTCCATATGCTACATGCTTTACCTTTAAGATCTATTTCAAACCCACAGCTGATTTGTCTATTGGTCTTGGGACAACTTCCCAAAGCTTTTTCTTCACAATGGATTCGTATTCCTCCTCCATTGCATCAACCCATATAGGTTGCTCTACTTATTCCTCAAAAGAGGATGGCTCAGTTTCTACAAGCTCAGTCATTAGAGTCGTGTAACCAGTGTACTGATCAGGTGACCTTCTTTGTTTGCATTGATTTGAAGGAGCACCCACATTCTCCCTCGCATCCTGTAAAACTATTTCAGCTTCCCTAGTTCTTTGTCTGCCTTCTCTAGATGATTAAGCTTGAGTGGTTGTCTCCATTGTTTGCTCCTCAATTGTGGTTGCTCCATGACTTCTTTAGGATTCTCCTTTGGAGCTAAAAGCTCCTCTTCTAATGGGATTTGAAGCTCCCTCTCAAGAGAGCATCACATCGCTTTTTCCTCATCAAATTTTACATCCCTTTGCAAAACTATCATCCTGAGGAATGGAAAGTATGAGGAAACTTAGTCGCAAGAATTAAATCAAAAAAGACACAATTACATTTGTAATAATATATATTTTATTCAATATTCAAAATGATGATTACAATCCCTCAAGCAATATGCCTAAATAGGCAGTGACTGGTCATGAGGTTGATTGATCATGACTTTTGACCATAAGCCTTTTCATAACTAGCATTAAATAAAAATATTATTTATTTATTTATTTATTATTCATTATTTATTTATTTATGAATTAATTATTCATAATATTTTCCCACTCTTAAAAATTGCTTTGTCCTCAAAACAAGGGTAACGAGGGGTATTGTTGTCGAAACCTCTCATTTTCCCATGAGGAGTCTTCATCTAGGATTTTTTTTCCACTTGATCAAGTATTCTCTAATAGTTTTGGAATGAAGTACCTTCTGTCTAGTTGCAAGGATACCTTCAGGTTCTAAGACAATCCTTCCTTATTCATCGACTTCAAGTATCTTGGTTTGCGATTATTGGTTTCTACATAGTACTTTTTTGAGACATGAAGCATGGAATATGTTGTGGATTTGGCAGTTATCTAGTAGTTTCAATCCATAAGCAACATCATTGATTTTTTTTTATTATCTGGAAAGGCCTATAGAATTTTGGAGCTAAATTTTTCTTCCTTTTTGTTTCAAGGAAAACTACTTGAAAGGTTGTAGTCTTACAAAGCCCAGGTCTCCTTCTTCAAATTATCATTTTGAACTATGCTAGTCAACTTGTTGCTTCATTCGATTTCTGACAGTTGTTAGGTTTTCCTGTAATATCTAGATAATATTTTGACTTTCTTCCAAATGGTTATTCACTACTTGAACCTTAGCAGCATTTAATGTAAAATCCTTCCATCTCGGGGGTTCATAACCATACAGGGCCTGGAAAGGGGTTATTCTGGTTGAGGTATGATAGGTAGTATTGTACCACCATTCTGCTAAATTCAACCATTGTGACCATTTTCTTTACTTATCCGATATGAAACATCATAGGTATGTTTCTAAACACTTATTTACTATTTTTGTTTGACCATTTGTTTGTGGATGGTAGGATGAACTCATGTTAAGGGTTATTTTGTCTTGGTTACAAAATTCCTTCCAGAAGTTTCCCTTAAATATTACATCCCTATCACTGATGATGACTTTAGGTAGACCATGTAGCTTGTAGCTGTTTTTCAAAAGACCTCTACAATATGCTTGGTTGAGTCCATTTTCTTGACTGCCATAAAGTATGCATATTTAGTTAGTCTTTCTACTACAATGGATATCTTATCCTTACCATCATACGTGGGAAAACCATCAATGAAATCCATTGAAATTTCTTCCCATTTCTGATTTGGAACATGTAAGGGGTTTAATAATCCAAGAGTTGAGATGTTTTTTCTTTTGCTTCTTTGACAAATGTCACATTCGGCGACATATTTATGAATCTCTTTAGTCATTTCCTTCTAGTAGAATGACTCGTGTGAATTGTGGTATGTCTTAAAGAACCCAACGTGCTCAGTTGCAAGGGAATTGTGTGATTCCTTTAGAGATTTTATTTTAAACTTTGATGAAGGACTTAAGTAAATTCTACCTGTATACCATAGTGTGTCATTCTTCCATTCAAAATTAGGGTGTTGACTGATGTTTTTATTAACAAGCAAGAGTTTGGTTCCTTGGCATATTCATCTCGTATCTTGTCTAACCAATCAGGAACCACTACCAAAGTGGCACATGTTGTGGTGTCTTCATCTTTACGTGAAAGAGCGTCAACAACCACATTGTCCTTTCCCCTTTTGTGCAAGATTTCCATGTCAAATGCTGCAAGTTTCTCTATCTACTTATGTTGTTCTAAAGATAATCTTTTTTGTTGTAACAAGAACTAAAGACTATTATGATCGGTGCTGATTGAAAACTTTCTCCCTAATAAGTATTGATGCCACTTGCTTAGTGCAGGAATAATGGCCAACAAATCCTTGTGGTGGGTAGACTTCAAGCTTTACCTTTTATTAAGTTTTCAACTTTCATAAGTTATGGGGCAATTGTCTTGCATTATCACAACACCAATCCCAAACTCAAAGGAATCACACTTTACCACAAAAGTTTTGGAGAAATCAGGGGTTTCCAAAACTGGAGTAGATGAAATTATCTCTTTTAAGGATTTGAAGCATTTGTCTGTTTTATTGCCGCATTGAAATGAATTTTTATTTAGTAAATTCGTTAAAGGAGTAGTCTCATGTGCATAGTTCTTTACGAATATTTTGTAGTATCGGATTAATCCAAGGAATCCCCTAAGTTTGGATATATTCTTGGGCTTGGGTGACTCTTTGATTGCTTTAATTTTGTTGGGATCCACTTTGACTCCTTATTTGGATCTAATATGTCCTAGGTATTCAACTTCCTTCTGTCCAAAAGTACATTTTGATAATTTTGCACACAATCGATTCTTCTCCAATACGAAAAGTACTTCTTCTAGATGCTTGAGGTTCTCCTTCCATGTTTTGTTGTAGACAAGGATATCGTCAAATAAAACTAATATGAATTTTCATAAGTATGGGCAGAAGAGTTCGTTCATGGTTGCATAGAAGTTGGTTGGTGCATTTTTTAGACCAAATGGAATCATCTTAAACTCATAGTGCCCTTCATGAGTTCTAAATGCAGTCTTCTTGAAATCGTATAATCTTACTTGAATTTGATAGTAACCTAACCTCAAATCTAATTTTGAAAAACATTCTGCACCATGGAGTTTGTCCAGCATCTCATCAATAAATGGAATGGGAAATTTGTGTTTAATAGTAATCTTGTTTATTCCTCGATAATCTTTACACAACTAGAAGGATCCATCTTTCTTTTGGACTAACACTACTGGTGTCGCATTTGGACTTTTGCTTTTCATAATGACTCCGGATTTTAGAAAAATCCTATATTAGCCTTTCTATTTATTTTTTTTATGATGATGGGTATAGTGATATGGCTTTACATTTACTGGTGTTGAATATGGTTTAACTTCAATGATGTGTTAGATATATCTTTTAGTAGGTAATTTCATCGGCAATTCAAGAAATACTCTGTCATATTTCTGGATTAGGGATGTAACTTCAAATTGTTGGTGATTCTCTTCCATAGATAACAATTATAACTATTGGCATTGTGTAATGAATATTGATGCTCATTTGTGAATAAGATTCTTCATTTGCTGAGCAAAAATGATTTGGGTAGGAAGGGCTTCGAATTTGAACAGCTTATACTTTCTTCCATCATTTTGAACTTAGTGAACTATTTTTGGTGATTTGCATAGTATGTCCCTAATGTTTGCAACCATTGTACTCCCAAGATGGCATCTACACTTCCCAAGGGAACTGTATAAAATCTAAGCTCCATTTTGTAGGTGTTTAGTTGCATTACTTTATCACAGTTCCCTACTCCACCTAGCCTTTTCCCATCTGCCACCATAACCTTTAAATTTGTTATTGGATAGGAAAAAATGTTTATCCTTTTTAAGACATTGACATTTATAAAATTATGTGTGCTCCCTAAATCTATTAACAAAATAACCTTTTGTTTCTTAATATGCCCCTTAGATTAATATGTGTTGTTAGGTTATCCATGTGATAGCTGCCAATGAAATTCTTAGAATTTTTTCTTCATCTGGATTTGGTACTCAATTCCTCCATGGTTGGAAGGTGCAAATTGGACTCAATCATATGGCGGAAATCAACCATTTTAGAATCAACCCTTTTTAGGTAGGCAAACCTACTTGGCTCAAGCAGATAACTCAGGGAGTTTTGGCACTGAAGATTCTCAAGGCCACAAAGAATAGGGGTGTCATATGTTTTTGGTTGTAACCACAATCTGATGTGGATTTTGGATGGATTGTCTCTTTTTCTTGTCACATAAATATTTTGGCTTAAAACCTAGGTTGTTTTATTTCATATTGTTTGTGGCATTGTAACCAAAATCCATTTTAGAAGGAACATCTATAGTTTATTATAATGGATAAATCTTACCTGAGAATGCAAATGGGATTTTTTGTTATGCCTATACACACCAAATTATTTACAACGCATTTATAACTAAGTTGTAAATATTATGACAAACAAGTGAATAATGAAATCTTGAACAAGTCACTACTTTTAGTATGAAAATTCCATAAAACAGTGAATAATAAAAGTACCTAACCTCACACCTCATATGAAACCTCGTTTGCTATAAGTTAACTTAGAATAAAAGCAGAGTTCATGTGCGTTGAAGCATCAACAAGCCAAGAGAATAATTAAATGAAAACCAAGTGAATAATGAAATCAACAAGCATCAATTGTGTTTTTAATTAAATGATAAAGCATCAACTGAGTCTCTAATTAAATGACAAACAAGTGAATAGTGAAATCTTGAACAATTCACTGTTTTGATATGAAAATTCCATAAAACAGTGAACAATAAAAGTACATAACCTCACACCTTATATGAAACCTCGTTTATTGTAAGTTAACTTAGAAGACAAACAGAGTGCATGTGCGGTGAAGCATCAACAAGCCAAGAGAATAAATAAATGAAAAACGAGTGAATAATGAAATCAACAAGCATCAACTGCATTGTTAATTAAATGATAAAGCCTCAAGAAGCATCAACTGAGTCTCTAATTAAATGAGAAATGAGTGAATAATGAAATCTTGAACAAGTCACTTGTTTTAATATGAAAATTCCATAAAACGGTGAATAGTAAAAGTACCTAACCTCACACCTCATATGAAACCTCATTTATTGTAAGTTAACTTACAAGACAAATAGAGTGCATGTGCGGTGAAGCATTAACAAGCCAAATAAAACATCAACTTGCCAAGAGAACAATTAAATGAAAAACAAGTGAATAATGGAATCTTGAACAAGTCACTTATTTTAACATGAAAATTCTATAAAACAGTGAACAGTAAAAGTACCTAACCTCACATTTCATATCAAGCCTCATTTATTGTACGTTAACTTAGAAGACAAATAGAGTGCATGTGCGGTGAAGCATAAACAAATCAAGTAAAGCATCAACAAGCCAAGAGAATAAGTAAGTGACAAATGAGTGAATAATGAAATCAGTAAGCATAAACTGAGTTGTTAATTAAATGATAAATCATCAACAAGCATCAACTGAGTTGTTAATTAAATGATAAATCATCAACAAGCATCAACTGAGTTGTTAATTAAATGACAAACGAGTGAATAATGAAATATTGAACAAGTCACTTGTTTCAATATGAAAATTCCATAAAATAGTGAACAGTAAAAGTACCTAACCTCACACCATGTATGAAACCTCATTTACTGTAAGTTAAATTAGAAGACAAACAGAGTGAATGTGCACTGAAGCATCAACAAGAATCGACAAGCCAAATAAAGCATCTACAAGCCAAGAGAACAATTAAATGGAAAACGAGTGAATAAAGATGGATTGTAATTTGTAGATTTCATGAAGATGGAGGAAGATGGAGGAAAAAACCAAAATTATGTTTAAAAAGGAAATGAGGCAATATTATCTCGCAGAGGTGACAAAGAATCAAGGTTGCTGAGAGAACCAGAGGTAGAAGAAGAGGTGCTCATTGCATCTGAAGGGAAAAATATGGTTTTTGATGGTAAAATTGATTATGTATATGCAGGGTTTTTAAGTCAAGAGCATGAAAAAAATTTCCTCCAAAATGACCATAAGAAAAAGAATTCCACGGGGGATAAACAATCCCAAAAGGTTTTCCTAAAAGAGGAAGAAAGTGCAAGAATTGCTTCTCATAAGCAAAGGCAATCAGAAACAAGTTTTCAACCTTACAAGCAACATATAAAGATAGTCATGGCATAAAAAATAACAATGGTGACTTGTGGAAGTTTCCATGCTAAAGGAGGAGAATAGCTCTCAAAAGTTGAAGTGGAGAACCTCATAAAAAGAGAGAAACAACTATTAAAATTTGTGAGAGACTTCGGCTTTGTAGATGATGGATAGTCATTTGTAGATTCCATGAAGATGGAGGAAGTTGGAGGACAGAACCAAAATTATGTTTAAAAAGGAAATTAGGCAATATTTTCTTATAGAGGTGATAAAGAATCCGCTATAGGCAGACCACCTTTGAACTCTCCTTTACCATGTGTTGTCAAGAAGTATAGAAGGAAGATTTGTAAGTTGATGTGTAAAGTCAAGATGCAGTTGGCTAGTGGGAATATAAAGCTAGCTTGTTAGTTGGTAGCTATACCCTTTCCTTACAGGTGTAGGTTATGTGTATGCAGGGTTTTTAAGTCAAGAGCATGAACAAAATTTCCTCCAAAATGACCATAAGAAAAAGAACTCTACAGGGGATAGAATATCCCAAAAGGTTTTTGTAACAGAGGAATAAAGTGTAGGAAATGCTTCTCAGAAGCAGAGTCAAGCAGAAATTGTAATAGAGTAAGGAAGTGCAAGAATTCTCTTTGAAATAGGCTATGTTTGAGTTTTTAAAATCAACCCCCCATTCTTTTTTTTGACAGGCACCAAGTTGGTGGCCCAAACCATGTATCTAATAGGGATAATTCTCTTGGCATCGCCGAGCTTTTTTACGTCCTTTTATAAAAGAGGACACAACATAGGATATATCCATATCTACTTATGTCTGAAGGGATTTATATCATTCCTTAAAGGAATCTAGTGATGAAAAAAAGAAGGGTCATAAGTCCTCAAGTCCTCATACTTCTAGGAAAAATGCTTCTCAGAAGCAGAGGCAAGAAGAAACACATTTTTAACCCTACAAGAAACACTACAAGCAAGCAGAAATCATAACAGAGGAAGAAAGTGCAAGAAATGCTTCTCAGAAGCAAAGGCAAGCAGCAGAGGTAAGCAGAAACTTGTTTTCAACCCTACAAGCAACACTACAAGCAACATATAAAGATAGGGATGGCATTAAAAAGAGTTAAACCCATGCATAACCATAAACCTTGTCGAAGCCTACTATAAACCATGCAATAAGAGCTAAATTCCCAACAACAAATTTGTTGAGATTGCAACAAGATGATGGAGCTTAGTGAAAAGAGTCACCTTCACTAAGTAGGGCCGCAGGCTATTTTTGGCGCAAGTCTCTTTTTAGACTATGTCTATTTTTAGACATATGGATCATGTCTATGGATTGCAGGTTGTTGTTTATGGATAATTGATCAAGTTGGGAAAAATAGATGGACTTCTATTTTTAGATCACAACGGAGTGACTGCTCAGTCTAAATATAGAACAGTCAAATATTATTAGCTCATAATAATATTTAGACTATAAACTTTGTCTTATTCTCTTGGAGCACTTCAGGATGAGCTACGGATGTGGTACATGCAGATCCCAGAAGGAAATACGTGGTTACCTATGGGATGACTAATATTTGCATGCAGGACTTCAGTTAGAACTCAAGTGAGTTGAGTTTAGTGGACTGGAGGTGCAGTTGATGGAGTTGTGTTCAGTTAAGCTTTGTTAAACTGGTTGTATTTAGTCTAACTGGCAAATAGACTAGAGATGAGTTGGGTGAATTAGTTATTAATTAATTCACAAGTTATTAACTCATAATACAACTAATGAATACATCAGTTAACTCAGTTGCAAGTCAGTGCATGTTCAGTTCAGCAGGGACAGGTGTTAGAGAATCAGATTGCTATCAGTTGTGACTATAGTTGTGCACCAGATCTTGCACAAATCAGGGGATTGAGTATGCCAATGAGTTTTCCCACATTGTAGCTTGTTCTCACGTGATTTAGCCAAGGAAAAGACGTGGCTGCCTTGGAATTATCACCGGTTCTTGTGCAGGTATTGAGCAGCGGAGGTAGGCAAGCAGCGGAAGAGATTTGAGCCAGAGATTGATTCAGATCTGAGCTGTATTGTGTGTAACAGGTGGAGGATACTTGTGAGAAGTATTATGCTGTGTAATGTTACATGACTCAATCATTAATATACAGATAGTTGGGGTTTTTAGGGAGTTGCTTTCCCCGGGATACATACTGTGTTAATGTGTGAATGCTCTTGATGTTTTATTGTTATTGATGCTGCTATATTGATGATCAACGTAGAGAGCTTATGTATTGTGTATGTTTTCCGCAATAGTACATGATCAGGATAATATTTGTTGAATATGTGTTAAATTATTCAAAACTTCTACATGGTATCGGAGCTGGTTGATTTTTAGAAGAGATTTCTACAGGATATCAAAGCGAGGATTGATCATCAGATCTATTATTCAGGAAGTGACTACGTTTTATTTCTTCAGGTAGAGTCTGTAATCGGGCCAGGTAGCCTCTGGATTCATCCTTCTTTTTGGAAGGTGAGATATCCGGTCAAAGCCCATACAGTCAATCTCTGTACGAGAAATATTGTGTTCTCACGAATCTTAGATCCGAGGCGGTTGAGTTGGTTGCTGGTGGAATTCGAATTTGCAGCAGTTTTTTCTTGGTGACAACGCAGCAATGTCTTTCAACGGATTGCGATTGGAGTATGCTCTTGAGGGCAGCTCAAACTATATTGCATGGAAGGACAGGATGGAGGCAGTATTGGATGATAATGGGCTGAAAGAGTTCATAGATACGGATATCCCAAAGCCTACTGATGCTACTCAAGCTGATGCTTGGCAAAAGAAGATTGCAAAATGTCGAAGGATTCTGTTGGAGGGCGTGAAGGATCACATTGTGTCCAGCCTCCATGGACAGGCTACTCCATATTTGATGTGGAAATCATTAACAGAATTATTCCAAAGCAAGAGCGATCAGAGGAAGCTGGCGCTCAAAGATAAACTCAGAAACATCAAATGCGAGAAGGGTGACAGTATTCCCAAGTATCTCACGAAGTTCACTCAGTGTCAAGATGAACTAGGAAGTGTGGGGGTTACTGTCGATGATGAGGACTTGGTGAGCTTGGCTCTCCTTGGTCTTCCGAAGAGTTGGCATTCCTTTCAGGACTCTGTCAATGGTCGGGAGAAGTTGCCAGGATGGGAAAGACTATGGTTAGATCTTGTGCAGGAGGAGATCAGGCGGAGTACCAGGGATGGATCTTCGTCAAAGGGAGCTAATGAAAAGAATTGTGCTTTGGCTGCCAAAGCAAAGAAAGGGAAGAGCAAGAAAGCTTCTCAGTCTGGTGCGAAAGGCAAGAAGCAGGATATGTCCAAGGTGAAGTGTTTTCACTGTCACCAGCACGGACACTATGCCACAAATTGTCCGCAGAAGAAGAAGAACAAGCAAGCTGCTAGATCTGCAGTGGGAGAGGCCTTAGCTTCTCAGTTTGAGCTTGATTTTTCATTGATCGCATGCTTGGCTTCAAGTGTGATGGGATCAGTGTGGTTCTTGGACAGTGGTGTGTCTTTTCACATGACGGGAGATAGAGATTTGTTCTCTGATCTGGAGGACAAAGATCTTGGAGTGCACATCGAGATGGGCGATGATGGTAGATACAGTGCGACCGGTATCGGTACCATTTCCTTTGAGAGGGAGTCTGGTAAACCCTTTATATTGAAGGAAGTCATGCATGTTCCAGGATTGAAGAAGAACCTCATCTCAGTGGCGATGTTAGAAGACAAGGGGTATGATGCTGTTTTCAGCGAGGGAAAGGCCTTCCTGCGCAACAAGACAACTGGTGAGACTTGGAAGATAGGGGTTCGAGTGAGAAACCTTTATCAGTTGCATGTAGATGGATGCGCAACTATGGCAGGCAAGGCAGAAGGATTGATGAGCCGGGATGATGGCGAGTTGTGGCACAGGAGATTGGGTCACCTTCACCATGGAGCCTTGAAGATACTGCAGCAGATCACTACAGGGCTTCCTAAAGGCACACTTGTGCAGTCAGATCAGTGCAAGGGGTGTAATTTGGGGAAGTTTGTGAAA
>APFE030106540.1:0-18218 GCA_000404065.3 Pinus taeda | reverse complement strand
AAATTAATATTGTGATGTAATTATTTAAAAAAAATCGTATATACTTAGCTCATGCTTTTTTCAATATTAAAGTAGAAAAAATAATATTTTTACTTTTACAATATTAATAAAATATTAGTATTTTAATGATATTAATAGTAGTTATATTTTTGCTTTTCATGCTTATTATGGATTGATGATTATTGATAGTTATATCATTCCACCAATTTGTTTATGTTTTCAATCATAAATTAAGAAATAATGAATTAAAATATGAATCACTGCTAAATTGTGAAATGTGAGAAACACAGTCTTTTGAATTATAAAATGGTCACATATGGGAAACACATAATTTTTTTCAATATTTTGAAATGGGTGTGAGAAACACATAGTTTTTTGAATTATAAAATGGTTATGAGAAATATATATATATGTGTGTGTGTGTGTGTGTGTGTGTGTGTGTGTGTGTGTGTGTGTGTGTGTGTGCGTGCGTGCGCGTGTGTGAGAGAAACACAGTTTTTTGAATTATAAAATGGTCACGTATGAGAGATACATAAATTTTTTAAATATTTTGAAATGGGTATGAGAAACTCATAAGTTACTAAATATATAATTAATTCTAATTTTTAAATCCAACATTAAAATAGAATTTGTATAGATTGAGATTATTAATATCAAAAATAATTTTAATATCATTGATAATTTATATTTAATACAAATTATTTTATTTTACTAAAAGAAAAATAATAAATCCACTTTAAACATAAAAAAAGAAAATGTAGTTTAAGTTTACAATTTTCCAATAAAAATAGTATTTATATTTTGATAGATTCATAATTAAATAATTTAGTTATTCTAGACATATATCTGATAAATTTAATGTATGTAATTATATTTAAGCTAGATGTTCTAATAATTAAATTATAAAAATCAAAGTTCTAAAAAATAATAATAAGAAGTTATATTTGGAAAATTAATATTATGATGTAATTATTTTAAAATAATTAAAAAATTCTGTATATACTTAGCTCATGTTTTTTCAATATTAAAGTGTAGAAAAAATAATATTTTTACTTTTACAATATTAATAAAATATTAGTATTTTAATGATATTAATAGAAGTTATATTTTTTCTTTTCATGCTTATTATGGATTGATGATTATTGATAGTTATATCATTCCACCAATTTGTCTATTTATTTTCAAATCATAAATTAATAAATAATGAATTAAAATATGAATCACTACTAAATTGTGAAGTGTGAGAAAGACATAGGCTTTTGAATTATAAAATGGTCACATATGGGAAATACATAATTTTTTTCAATATTTTGAAATAGGTGTGAGAAACGCATAGTTTTTTGAGTTATAAAACGGTTATGAGAAATATATATATATATGGGTGTGAGAAATGCATAATTTTTAATTATATAAATGGCTCTGCATGAGAAATACATAAATCATCTAAAATCATATTTTATTAAATTATAAATATATTAGTAATATATATATTATACTATTTTTATAGTATATATATATATATATAGTGTAATAGATATATATATATATGGGTGTGAGAAATGCATAATTTTTTTAGTTATAAAATGGTCCAATATGAGAAATACATAAATTTTTTAAATATTTTAAAATGGGTATGAAAAACTCTTAGTGTTTTGAAATGGGTCCGGTAAAGATATGGATGAGATTAAATTAGAAAAAGTAGGGATAATTTTGAAAACCCAATGCCTTGAAGAAATGGAATAAATCCAAAATAAATTAAAAAATCACCATCATTCAACTTTGACATTAGGGATGTTATCTTACCAATACAACACAAGGCTATAAAAGGGGGACGCCCTCCGGGGATTGATAATTATCGCAATAATAACGTTTGGCATGTGAAGGAATTGTTATTATTTCATTTGAGGTATCCATGAGGATCAGTTCATTTAGCTTTGGTTTACCTCTCATGTTACTACTCGCAGTGCTGGGCGCGGAGGGTGACGACTGCATGATGCTTGTCTCTCATAGTTTGAGCCAAAGAAGGGAAGAAAATGTAGAGATGGGTATGGATAATGATTCGAAGGAAGGTTTTTATGGGGACTTTATTTCAAAAATAACCGTGTCAAATTTGTGTATTTATGTTCCACTATTTTATCATTTTCTAGTTTATCTTCAACATAATTCAATTTTGTGACACTTGTAGTTGCAAATTATTCGTTGTTTTTGTGGGAAAATAAACTACTAATTAATTTACAGTTAGAATAATAATTTCCATTTTCTCTTGAGAATATATTAAAGGTTTGAAGCTTTAGATGCTTGTTTAGCGTGGGTGGACTAATGCTTATCCAATTCGCTCTAGAAGTTATGACAGCCTTATGGATGTCTTTATGCTTGATTCCAAAATGGATTTTTAAATCTATTTGTAAGATTAGCTGCATATTTCTATGGATGGGTTAGAAATATGGTAGGGTTTTTAATTTTTTCAAATGGGATAAAATAAATTTTCCAAAGATGTTGAAAGCTTGAGATCTAAAAAGGTCTTATTCTTTGTTTAAGTTGTTGGCAGTTGAGGTTTGATGGAAGCTAAGGTTTGATGGAGACTGTTATACACAAATAACTTATGGATAGAAGTGGTATTCATAAAGTATATTCACCCTATATCTATTGAACATTGGGTTAGAAACCCGAAAAAGAAAAGGATATCCTGGAAGTTGGAAAATGGTGATGAAGTAAAAATGGGTATGGACAAATGTGTAGGGTGTGGGGAAAATTAGTTTTTTCCTAAGGATTTTGTTGAATTCCTAAATGCAAATAGGAGGTTGTAGATCATGCTAGAATATCTATTTGGGCTGGTGGATGGCATCATGCTAATCAGTTAAATATTCCTTTTGATTTTTCAATTCAGTGGCTAAATTACACTACTGCACTCAATATACTGGATGTTCACCTCAAGGAGAGGGAACAGACATTATGTTGGGTGCACTCTTCTCTTGGGGAATATTCTCCATAAATGTGTTGTTTGAATTTCATTTTAACAAGGGGATTTAGCTTGGTGATGTAAACTACTATGGAACCTAAGTTCTTTGGAAAAAGAAAGGATCCTCCAATGGTGCATACAGGAAAATAAGATCCCATAGATGACAACTTATAAAAGGGAAGCATGATCATGCCTAGTTGGTGTGCCCTATGTAAAAATGTCAGGATTATGTGGACCATCTCTTCCTTATGTGTCCTTTCACCCTGGATGTGTGGAACATTGTTTGAGTTTGTTTTGCCTTAGACTCCATGTGGTAGGGTATCTCATGCAAACAGGTTGGAACAAGAAGACCCAAAAAATGCATAAATCTTCTGCATATCTTCAATTGGTGCATACAGATTGCAAGGAACAATGCCATCATCCAAGAAAATACTAAAGAATTCTAAAAGGCTAACATCAAAAGTTCTAACGACATATGACTTAATTTCTAAAGTTGTTCATGTGCAATAGCCATGGAACATTACTGTTAAAGAATATTGCCATTCCTATCCATAAGCATACTTTGATAAGGCGTCCCTTCCTAGGGTGAGTTTCTGGGAGAGGATATGATGTGTTAACAAAAGGAGATTAAGAACCACTTAGCAAAACTCTAGTGTAAAAAGAAAAGATGATTTACTCTAATTTCCAAGCTAAGACAATCTTACCATCTACAATTGAACAACCAATATGATGCAATTAAAAATATAACTATTTAATTTGTTGCGGACGCAAAACATTATTTAAATAAAAAAGTTATATCAAATAAAACTTTTGAATTACTATTCAAAACTATATGAAATAGCTAAAACCTTAAAAAAAATGGAATAAGACTTAACTTTTCAACTCTCATTCTAGCCATATGATATATCCAATAGATAATTGATATAAGATTGAAAAGTAATTAAATTTTCAATTTTCCCATGTAAATCCCAACAATTTCTTACATCCAAGCAATGATCCAAATGACATCAGGAATGCTCCTTTACACTTATTTCCAAACGAAGGTACTTCAAGTAAAAATTAACATTAAAATATAAATGGACATCTTGCATCTTAACACAGAAAATTCAGTAGCATCAGTGGTTTCAATGTAATTGAATCTAATGATAAGAAATCATGACCTAGAAACAATGTGCTACTTCATTGTCCCTTTTCCTATGCGTTCTCATAAGCATGCAAGAGAATGTCTATAAATTACATTTCGAATGAAATTTGTGACTCACTGGAGAATGCTTATAAATTGCATTTGGAATGCAACTAGTGATTCACTCCAGCAATCTAGAAATTAAGACAAATAAATTTCCCTTCATGACCGCTAACTCTTTATCACTTCAATAACTTCAATTTCACACATAAGTGTTATTACACAGTGAAATTAGTTGCATGGATATAAGATATATTAGTTTCAAGACACTGAAAGAGAATAAAATGTGTGTTCTTAATTCCATGTAACTCATTCCTCTAATACAATTCTACACACTCTTCCTTAGTTCACTCTCCACAGGTTTCTTATTTCTTAATATGTAGCCCCAAAATGGTTACAATCAGATTTTGTTTATATCCAAAATAGTAGGATCTAGTTGAAAAAATAGGGAACAAAATCCTAATGAATTAATACAATTCCAACACACAATAGGTATCTTTCTACTTCTCGATAATTGCAAGCTACATTTGGCCAATAAGCCATTAATTGGAACAAACCTCACCATCTAGTCAAGAAACATAGATTTCTAGAAATTACATGAAAATAAATATTGTGCATGATTCTCCCTCATCATACACCAAAACATCAAATTGGTCATGGACTCTTGTCCATGAGGTCCCATTCTACTGCCTTTTTGTAACAATGCAGCAGATACCCAAGGTTTCTTCCTTTGGTGGTACCCCCATTTAAGTAATCCTTTCATTCATTCCTTCCATCATAGTTTCATTATATGTAGTTGAGATTTCGACCTTTTATCTTGAGATGGCACAAGATTTTCCTTAATTTGTTTCTCCTAGGTTACGAAAAATGTTATTTTTACTATCTAGGTAATTGAAAACCACAAAAAATGCACGGATTAATTGGAACCATCAACGATCTGTTGTCTTGGGTTGGATTTTTCCTCAATATACCCTACTACTTTACCATTTGTAGCATTGCTCCAAAACATCTTACCCCAGTATCCTTTAGAATTATTAACTACTACTCATTCATTTGAATCTCCTGTTTCATAACCATTTTTTCTATTCAAAAGCACTATTTGTTTCGCAATTTTTGTTTAAAACCATTAATTAAGCATTTTAATCTTCAAAATTAAATAAATTCTTGTTTGTTCAAGGCAAATTAGTCTCCTTCAAATCTTTTGTTGCAATCTTTTTCTTATATGTTTTGTCATATTCCCTAATTTTTGGATCCCTAGTGGGCATTTTTTTCTCACTCATCAAAATTATGCTTGGATCCAATATCTCTCTGATCCCTTCATTTTCTATTGGTAGTAACATATGCTTTTGTCCATCTTTTTCAAAAGTGTAGGTGTTGACTTTGCCATCTTATCTCACTCTCCTATCAGACTGCCAGGGTCTTTCCAGAAAGACATGACAAGTATCCATCTACAAAATATCACAAAGAACTTGTTCTTAATATTTTCCAATTTGGAACTCTACTTGTTATTTCTCACCTACCAATATTTGTTGTCTCTTCTACAACCATGAAACCTTATACAATGTAGGATGTGGCATCCTATCCAACTGTAATTTCTCTTCCATTTTTGTGGAAAACCAGAATGTGAGAACTACCATTATCAACAATCAACTTGCAACGCTTACCTTTTTCTTTAGAAGTTGTCCTCAATAAGCTTCTTATTTTCACTAGTTCACCTACATACTTGTCTCTTCCTGGTATCACTAGCATCATCCTTAAAGATTATCCTTCTTCTAGAACATTGACACATTATTCTCCCCCCTTTGGAATTTCAAATTCAGGTTGTATTACTTTTGCTTGTCTTCACCCAATTGACCACAAGTATAACATCTCTCTTTTTGATCTCTCCCTCTTCCTCATGCTCTTAAATAAGACCTTCTCCCTCTTGGAATCATTGATTCTTTCTGGTTTTAGTTGTTGGGTGTAGCTGCTAGCTTATCTCTTCTTTTGTTATTATATTCTTCCAGAACACCTTACTCTCCTTCTTTGAATATGCTTCCTCATTTTTCTTCATCTTTCAATGCAACCTCATAAGCTTATTCAACAAATATCTATTACATTAGAGCATATTTAACCTAAATGTCAAATCTTAGATCATTGATATAGCTGGAAACTCTATCATGTGTGCCCTCTATGTATCGTGGTCTAATGCTCACTTTATAAAATTCATATTTATAAGATTATGCATATTCATAAACAAAATTAATTGATAATATCTAGGAAGGAATGTATGTTCCAATTGAGTGATCCTACTCCCTCTCTTGAGCTCTGCTTTGTTCTTCAAGGCCCTTTCTTCTTGCACCCTGTCCCACCATAAAGCTGCATGTCCTCTCATATTTGCGATAATAAACTTAACTTGGTTCTCTTTTGGTATATCCACTTTCTCAAAATTCTTGTTCAAAGCATTTACCATATCCACCAATCCTTATGGATCCAAACTTCCACTATATGTAGGTACTTCTTCCTTTGACCCAAAGCCTCGATCAAAATATACTTTAAAATTTGACCTTCAGGGTTCTACAACTATCTCATCTTCCTCCTATGCAAGTTCTTCATCACTTGTATCACATGTATGATCATAATGCCAAACGGCCTCTGTGGCTTTTGCCTTCACCGAAGAGTTCTCACATCTTCCCCCAACTCTGTATTTACCACTATTAAACCTCTTCCTTGACCTTTAACTCTTCCAACTCTACATTAATTAGATTCCTGTTTTAATTACCTTACTACTCTAATACAGAATGATGCAATAGCCAAAAGAGATTAAGATCCACTAGGAAAACTCTAGTTAAAAAAGAAAGATAATTAACTCATGTTTTCAAGCCAAAAAAAATCTTACCATCTACAATTGAACCACTAATATGATGAAATTACAAATATAACAATTTGATATTTTGTGGAGAAAAAACATTATTTAAATTAAAATGTTGCACCACACAACTCTTTCGAGCTAGCTCTCCATACCTATAACGAACTAACTTCGACATTTAAAAAAAGACAAACAGGAGTTAGTTATTCACCTCTTACTCCGGCCATACGATGTATCCAATCGATGATTGATATTAGACTAAAAACCAAGAAAAGTTACTTTTCCTAGGTAAATCATAGCCATTGATTACATCCATCCATCAACCGAAATCAAATCTATAACGCTCCTCTATAATAGTATTTCCAAAGATAGAGATTTAAAAAAGAACTTTCAAATTTTAAATGAGCAACTTGCAACTTAACACAAATAATTCAACAGCATGATTGGTTTTAAAGTAATTTAAGCAAACCATAAGACGTGGAAACAATGTTTTATGTCACTTTCCTTTTTCTTATGCATTCTCATAAGCTCATCTGATAATTCCAGTAAATCAACTTCATAATGCAGCTTGTGGCTCACTCCAACAATCTAGGAATTAGCTCAAATAAATTTCCATTCATGAATGCTCAATAATTATCACTACCACATCTTCAATATGTGGCCAAAAAATGTTTACAACTAGATTTTGTTTACATCCACAAAAGTAGGATCTAGTCAACATAATAAGGAGAAAAATGCTAATGAACTAATACATTTCCAACACACATCACATAGTTCCCAACTTTTGGATAACTGCAAGCTACATTTTGGATAACATACCTCACTTTCTATTCAGAAAAAATAGATTTTCTATAAGTTACGTGGAAAATAAACATTTTGGATGACGCTGAGGATCAGAAAAAAACTACTACAAACATTAAAGTGCTCTACATAGGGGTAATAATAACTATGTAGATTTACTTAGCCTTAATATTTCGATCTTGTTTGCTAATGAAGAGGGATGAAGGTAGTTATAATTTTTCGAGGATTATTTTATTAGTATAATTTGGTTAAATGAGATCATCAAATGTCACAGTGTAACTCCCCTCTGTTGTATGTAACACTCCCTTGACCAAAGCTAGGAAATGCTAGGTCTGAGGTATAAAAAAGAAATAAAATACTTTATTATTAATAAAATAATAAATATAATTTAATTACTTGGAAAACGAGACACCAAGGGATGAGGTTCCTACCAAATTAAATCCCATTGGTGAATGGGAATGGATAACTCTTTCATGATAAGACTTCCAGATCCAATTCTAGATAAGCTTAATGGATTTGGAGATAAACATCCATTAAGTTACTTAGGTGGAGAAGGATTCTAAGTTTAAGAAAAACATAAAAGCCTTGCGGGTGAGAAAGACAAGTTGTTATGAGGAAAAGTTTCATGGGAGAGAAAGGCAAACTTTTCTCAGAAAAGCCTAGGAAAATGGATAAAAAGATCCATAAAAGCGTGACGTCACTAAAGGATACCATATCATGAAAGAGGGAATTAAATATCCATTAATGAGATCAACAAGAGGTAATTGATCCATGGCAAGAACTCTCAGTGCAACAGTGAACTAGATGAAGTCAATTCTAGGTTTGGTGGTGGTGCTCAATTTTCGAAATGACATTCTTTCCTCTACTCTCGTCTGATTTAATTTCATGAGATGTTTTGTATGTTGACTCCTTACTCTTTATGATTTCGAATATTTAAGCTTATGGGTATAATTGCACATGTTATCTTTGTTTATGCTATAATTGAATAATCCTGCATGTGACAACTACTGGAACAAAATTTAATCGAAGTTCAATTTCGTAAAGGGGGCATAATACGTGATTTTTTGGTTGGGTCAAGGAGGTATGTGGAAAATGGTATTAGAACTCTAAGTTCAAACATTGGGGCCAATGGGCCAATCCACCTCTATAATATATGCATGAGTTCCAGGTCCTAAACTAGCTCCTAAACAAATAAGAGGTTATTGAAGGCGATGGTTATAAAATTTCTATAAGAAAAATATTCCAATGAACTATAAAGTAGTGCCTAAGGCCCTAGAAGCCATAAAGGTTGCAAAATAATCTAAAAATTATTTATTTGTGAAGGAATTTGAAATCAAAGGTAATTTTGAAGTGAGGTTGCTTTAAAATCTGTGACTTTATTTATATCTTTAAGGATTGCAATGTTATAGAATGTGTACTCAGGTTATTTATGCCCTAGGATATCTTTGCTAGGCATTATGCATTGTGATTTTAATTGTAACCACTCAGGATCATTTAGTTATGATACATATTATTCACTATGTTTCTTATTGCATAAAACATATGTCATTAATTCCTTTGACTATGACAGTAGGACCATGATCATGTTGTATGGCAATACTAGCTATTTTTGTCAACGTAGACATGGGGGTGACAACTTACCTATTGAATATGAAGTTGTGATTTGTATGGAATGCATTAGTGCTTGTTTTGGTCATCAAAGAAATGAAATCAAAATGCCTAATTTTATCATGTTGAATGCCCATGTCTATTCTTTCCTCTGGGATATAATGTATGCACAGTAAATGTGAAGTGTTGATTTGGAATATAGTAGATAAGTCTATTAATTTGGACCTAAATGCCCACATTGGTTGATGTACTGTATCCACTATATATATGGAGTTAAAATACATATCTTAGTGACCATTGTAGCATTTAATGGAGTGATTTTTAGAACAAGTAAACGATTATTGTGTGTATGTGTCACTAAAGAATACTGAGGATCTAAGTGTTATGAGAATTATGTGCGGGGTTAAGATTCAAGGTCGATCGATATCTTGTTTTTCAAAGATAAACATAAATGATGTATGTATATGTAATGGCCCATACTTGAATGAGGGTGGAGAAAATAAAAGATGAGGAGGACCAATTTAACACTCCTTTTAGTCAGTGAAAGTTAATTCAAAGCTTATATATCTGCTCGTATCAATAAATGTAATGAACATTCAACATTCTCCGGGTTGGTACCTCACCCAAAAAGGTTGAACTTATTTTCCATGACTACTTGACATTCTCTCTGGCTTGAATATTATATTATGTTTTGATTCGCTGACTATTTTCATATATATGGCTGACGGCTCACAACATGTCTCCACGTCTCGCATTTTCAATGTTACAGTGTCATGTTGTCCACTCCTTTTAGCTCTCGCTCTCCATGAATAGTAGTTCATTCAATTCATTCCCATGGCTCGCAACACAATTTGTGCTTTTCATTCTCCATGTGGCAACGTTGTGCTGAAAGAAATTTTGATGTGGGTTTTCACATGCACCACCACACCCAAACAAACAAATTCTAGAATAACTCTTGCATGATGCATCAATTGAAATCAATTCCTTCAAGTGTTCATTGACCATATACACAACGTACATTAAAAATGTGTATAAGTGACGAATCAAAATAAATATGGCCAAACGATGGATTTACAATAATAATTTTATGTAAATTACATAGGCTGAAAATTTAAGGAATATAGTAAATATAGATCTATATGAAATGTTAAGAGAGGAATCCCTAAAGTATTAACTTTGCTGAAAATTATGTCTCTTTACTGTAGGCACTAGTTTCTCTAATACCGAAGTGTATATGGGTTGTGTATGAAAACAAAGAAGTAACCGTAAAGGCTTTAATTTATCCAGACCTTACTATTTAAGTGACTTCTCCCTACCTTTTTATCGGGATTACATCGGAGAACAACCTCGTTGATACCACAAGAGAATGGATGCATTATAGCCTTGTATTACACCCTTATTTTTCTAATGAAATCTTTGAGTACTAATATTTCGAATTGCAACAAGAGTGTGTATGAATTGACATGTCCCTCTGTGGTTCTTAAAATGGGGCAATGTCAATCAACCCTGACCCGAATCATGGAGGTCATGAAAAACTAGAGAGAGACCTCCACGACACTCATTAAGTAACAGATAGTTCCGCCTTTTTTAGTTATTGCATCTGATTTTTATTTTTTTAAAACCCCATGTCATTAAACTCGGTGTGAACGTTTTATTTAAAGAAAATGACACCTTTTCAATTTGATCGTTATAGAAAAACTCCTTGTCAACAGTTGTTTCCCTACCAATACTGCTTTTCCACTTGCTTTATCCATAGATCTGGAGATGTACGAATTGCACAACTATAAAAAATATGGGCTTACTCTTTGTTGTGGAATATTCTACTCCTCAAAATCATTCAGTGGATAATGGATATCCTCATGGTCATGGTTATCCTTAATTTGGATAGTGTTTATCCTTCATTACAAGTAGAAAAAAAACACTAACTTTATCTTCTACTTGCGACGGATACAAATGCTTAAGGCTAAGAGCATATCAGAGCTAACATTAATACCACATATTAGGCCAATGCAGGAGCATTAACCCAAGGAAAATCATTGTAATTAAGTAGATATAGGGGGTCATGTATTTTTAGGAGGACAATGTGAAATATCTTCTAAATTCTCTCGAATAAGGAGGACATGAGTGGTTAGTAATGACAAAGAGTTAGGAATCAAATCCAACTCTTAAAGTAGTTCATGATTAGAGGAACAAGAGAAATTTTAGGAATTAATTGAAGTAGAAGTGGACATAGAGGATAGAATACCTCTAGGAGTCAGTTCAAAGGATTTAGGAGTCAAACCAGGATTAGTTCAACATAACTTCCTGGCATATATGTAAGCCTATGGGCAGAATCACAGAGAGAGGCCATGATATCGAAGAAAAGGCTGTGCAAGACAGAGAAGTCTCGAATGTAATCTTTTGGTTATACATATACATATAGAGTTTTATTCCTAACTGTGTCAAAGCGTGTGAGACGAGTATTTCCTTAATGTATTATTTGTGAACTCATAGATTCTGTAATAGAGGTTGTAGGCAAAGTCGAAGCGGAGTACAGAGGAGAAGAATGACCCAAGCAGTTCATGATGGGTCTTTGAATCCATTGAGAGATTAAATAGAGCCTAGAGTCAGTGATAAAAACCACAGAAATCAAGCTTAGGAGGGAGTCGCAACGGAAACAGTGAAGGAATCGAAAACTTTGAAGAGGAGCTAAATCATGGAAGAACGGAAGACTTCGCGTAAAAAATAAGTAAAAGGGAGAAGTGTGAAGTGAAGTATCGACACTCAGTAGCCGTTGGATCTGGAAGATCAACAGTCCATATGATTTTGCTAAGGAGAAAGGCTGAATATCACATCGGCGGAGTTTATTACACAGTCTAAGTCCCGCAAGCCTAAATCCTATTTACATTGGAAATCAGTGCAAGACATAGTCCGAGTCTGAAAACTAGACTTGGATATTATAAAGAGTGGCTTATACCCTTATCGTGTCCACAGGACTGATCGGATCAGCGTTTTGAAGTGGAAGAGATCTGACCATAGAGGATAGTGATTGCGATAACACAATGGATCTTGGATCGTCAGATTGAGAGTCCAGATTGACGACCCAGATCTAATCGCTAATTGTGTATCAGAGCAGTCAAGGGACAATGCAATGGAACGCGATGGGCCGATCAATGATGTGCCGATAGCCATTGGATCAATGAATGAAATGGGCGGCAGAGATTGAGTCGTAGATCAGATTTCGGGAGGAATAAGTGCCAAATGGAAAGTGGAAGATACGGACCCAACAGAGTTTATAGTGGTGGGTCTATAATTTTTGAGATTCACTTATGGGTTTCAAAGTAGAGTTTTAATGTAATCCCTTCATACTCTATAATGTGCATGCCTGAGTCTTTGAAGGAATATCGGAGTCGGAAAGGTGGTGAGGAATATATGCATGTAAGACCCACGGAGGAGCCGATAGCCGATTACGATAAATTTTGTCCTCGAGAAGTGTGTTGAGGCCGTACTGAGACAGAAAAAAGGTGTGATTGCATATGTTTTCCTTTGTAAATGATTTATAAGGAAAAAGCACCGAAGTGAGGTTTTGATTTGTTAAAACCATACGTAACCAATGTATAAAGGGAGATGGTTACATATATGTGAATTATGGGTTCATAAGGGTTGAGTGAGGAAACTTAAGTCCCGATAAGAAGGATATAACAAAAGACTTTAATAAGTGGGTAAATGAAGGCTTGAGGGTTGATTTAACTCCCGATAAGAAGTTTAAGTGGGTTGATTAGTTCTGATACAAAGGAACCAATGATAAAGGGGCCTTAACGATGTATGGTTAGAGATTTGACTCCTTTGTGAGTCAAATACCAGGGACATATGTATTTATGCATGTTTATGCATATTGTGGGTATGTGCGGGGGTATCCCTGCATCAATAGTGGTATCAGAGTAGACTTGTTCGAAATAATTAGTGTTAAAACCATTGGGGTTAAACAGAATAGAGTAATTCTATGTGAAAGAATTAAAAACAGAGTTATGTGTTAAGGTGTTTATGTAGGCAAGAGGAAGGATCATATTCTAATCTGATAGGAAGAAGGCACACAAAGATGATGAGTAGCAGGAATTTGTAGATGCAAGCGATAGAGGAAATCCATTCAAAGTACAGGTGGAATGGTAAAACAAGATCATGATGAGATCCTGAAGGTGAGGTAATATGTTCTGTTTTAAATTGAGAATGTGTGTTTTTATACCAATTCATAGGTGATAGCAATAGAAGCTATGAGAGGAGAACCATATGTGTTCTTGAAAATAGAGTAAGGAAAAAACTCTAAAGGAAAAGTGGTAGTGAACCTGAAGAATCCAACATAAGATTGGACAGAAAGGACAATTGAAGTGTTCTCAAGAGAGAGTGAGAGATTGCAGAAGCGTAGAAGGAACAAATGTGTTGCTGAAGAGAAGGTTCCAGATAGAGGACCCTGCTTACCAAAAGACTGAGTGAGGAGAGCTTAGTGAGATAAGATTGCAACAAGGAGAACCAGCTATTGTAGGGGCTTGTTGCAGAAAACTGAGGAGACCATGAAGAAAGAAGAGAAATAAGATGGCTACTGATAGTCATAGCAGAGGCTTAGAGAGAAGCCACAATAGAAGAAAGATGAGGAAAGAGGATACCAAGGAAAATGGAAAGAGTCTGAGTCAAGAGGAGATTAACAAAGAGATGGCTGAATTAAAAGAAAAACTCAATGCATTAAGGAGGATAATTGAAGAAGACCAAAGACAAGGTTGGGTATTAAGGAAAAACCCAGTGGAATGGCATGAGATGGAAAGAAGGCTACAACAAAAGCAAGTAAGGTGACTGATGGAAAAACTCAAGGAAGCTGAGTTAGAAATGGAAGAGTTCATTTGTGAACGAGAACAGGGAGAAATTCTGGGAGAAAGTGAAAATGAAGACTTGAAGACTGAAAACGTCAAGTGAGGCCAAAGGGTCACATGGTTTTAAATCTGACAATTTGTGTATGTTTTCAGGTGAAACATGTAAAGAAGCAAAATTCACTGATATTGTCATAAACGAGGAAGAAGACAAGAAGAATCTAAATTTTGTTTTAGAAGAAGATGAGATAGATAGGACTCATATACAGTTGAGTAAAGATATCAAGCAACCAAGTGAAGAGCTTGAGGAGATTGAAGAAGAGACCATCGAAGAATTTCTGAATCATATGGAGGATTTAATATGATGGTTGAAGCATCAAGTGAGACCATAAGGTCTTATGTTTTTAAAACTAATAGTTTGTGTATGCTGACAGGTATTGCAGGAGAAAAGAAACCTTTGAAAGATATCTTCATAGGAGATGAAGATCTAGAAGCAAAAGGTGACAAAGAAAACTTCTCAGAGGAAGAATAATTTGATTGCGTACAAAAGGAAAAGTCTATGGATGAGTCTATAGAAGCTGTCATGGAGATGAGGAATTATGATCTTATTTTGATGAAGAATGAAGAAATATTGTCTTAGAAAGGTAATCAAATGAGTTTGATTAATGTTATTGATGAAAAACAAATGCAAGAGAATGTTAATGAAGATGATGAGACAAGGATAACTCTGGGAGAAGAGTTACAGAGGGATAGCAAGGAAAAATGTACTAAAGAAGGAGGACATCTACTAAAAGATGTTAAGGAAGAAGAAGTATATGCAAAAGACTTATTAAAGGGAAAAAGCACATCTGATGATTTAGCAATAACAAAGGAAGTTATGGAAAGTTGTGTGCAATTTCCAAAATCTACTCCAATTGAAATTATTGAGTTATATAGAAAATTAGATTTTCAAAGAAGGGAGTTGGAAAGATAGAGGATAGATGTTCAAGATAGATTTTTGAAAGGAGAAGACACAAGAATTTTCATGAAGGAAGGTCATAAGGAAAAAGAGATGAGAATGAAAGTTCAACAGATTGACACTGCAAAAGAATGAGTTCACTAGAGTGGACAAGAGCAAGAAGGCATCATTAGGACTGATGGTGTGGAAGAGAGACTAATGGACAGTCTCATGAATTATTTTGAGAATTTAGAACAGCATACTGATGTGTTGACAAAGGAGGAAGAAACAGAGCAACAAATTGAATTGTTGCCAAAGGAAGATAAGGCACAACAACCTTGTGTTTTTAATTTTAACAAGTGTTTTGTGAGTGCCGGTTTTGTTGCAATTGTTAGAGGAGATTTGACACAAGCGAACAACCAAATAAAGATGAAAGAAGAGAATTCTATGGAAGAATTTAATCCATGGAATAGAGAAGTTAAATTGCTAGAGAGAATGCTGGACAATCATGATTCAATACAGAAAGAGGTAATCATGAAAGAGGGTAAGGATGATAGCGAGGAAGTCAGCATAAGAGTCAACATAAAAGTCAGAATAGAAAGAAAAGCAAAAGTTGGAGTAAGCAAAGTAAAAGTTGGAACAAGAGCAGAAGAAGAAGAAAAAGTAAACCAATAGCTACAAAGAGGAAGTACTCAGGAGCAGATTAAAGAATTAGTGGACAACAACAACAACCTGAAACAAAGAGAAGAAGGCAGAAGTAAGAAACAAAACATGGAAAAATCGAAGAATATGCTGGACACAGAGATTGAAGAAATGTGGCATTTGATGATGAGGAAGTCCAAATGGAGGAAAATGGTAGCAACAAGAAGTATAATCAATCAGAGTTTGAATCTGATTGACAAGAAGAAGAAGATGGAGAAAAAAACAGCAAAAGTGTAGCAACAACAAAGGAACAAGACATTTGGGCAATTACAGAACAAAGTGTGGGATCCAGGAAGACAAATATCATAAGACACATGATCAAGAGATCATGAACATTTTCCACTTTAGGAGTCTGATGCAGGAGCATTAACCCAAGGAAAATCATTGTAATTAAGTAGATATAGGGAGTCATGTATTTTTATAAAGTTAGATTCCTAAGTGATGAATTGGTGTAATATTAGGCCTTTAAGTGATTTAACCAGATAAGGAGAAATATCCTGTAAATGCTTTTGAATAACGAGGACATGAGTGGTTAGTAATGACAAAGAGTTAGAAGTCAAATCCAACTCTTCAAGTAGTTCATGATTCAAGGAACAAGAGAAATTTTAGGAATTAATTGAAGTAGAAGTGGACATAGAGGATAGAGTACATCTAAGAGTCAGTTCAGAGGATTTAGGAGTTGAACCAGGATTAATTCAACAGAACTTCCTAGCACATATATAAGCCTACGAGCAGAATCACAAAGAGAGGACACGATATTGAAGAATAGGCCTGTGCAAGACAAAGAAGTCTCAAATGTAATATTTTGGTTATACATATACATATAGAGTTTTATTCTTGACTATGATAGAGCATGTGAGACAAGTATTTCCTTAATGTATTATTTGTGAACTCATAGACTCTGTAACAGACGTTGCAGGCAGAGTCGAAGCGGAGTACAGAGGAGAAGAATGAGTCAAGAGATTCGCGATGGATCTTTGAATCCATGGAGAGATTAAATAGAGCCCAGATTCAATGATAAAAACCACAGAAATCAAGCTCAGGAGGGAGTCACAGCAGAAACAATGAAGGAATCAAAACCTTTGAAGAGGAGCTAAATCATGGAAGAACAAAAGACATAGCATAAAAACTAAGTAAAAGGGAGAAGCATGAAGTGAAGTATCGACGCTCAATAGCCGTTGGATCTGGAAGATCAATGGTCCAGATGATTTTAGTAAGGAGAAAGGTGAAATATCACATTGGCAGAGTTTATTACATAGTCTAAGTCCCACAAGCCTAAATCCTATTTATATTGGAATTGATGCACAACATAGTCCGAGACTAAAAACTGGACTTGAATATTATAAAGAGTGGCTTATACCCTTATTGGGTCCATAGGACTGATTGGATCAATGTTTTTAAGTGGAAGAGTTCTAACCATAGATGAGAGCGATTGTGATAACACGATGGATACTGGACTGTCAAATTGAGAGTCCAGATCGGCGGCCCAGATCTAATCACTAATCGCATATCAAAGCAGTCAAGGGAGAGTGTGATGGAACACCGATAGGCCGATTAACGATGTGCTGATATTCATTGGATTGACAAATGAAATGGACGGCGAAGATTGAGTTGGAGATCGGAGGTTGGGAGGAATAAGCACTGAATGGAAAGTGGAAGATACAGACCCGAAGGAGTTTATAGTGGCGGGTCTATATATTTTGAGATCTGCTTATGGATTTTAGAGTGTAGTTTTAATGTAATCCCTTCGTATTCTATAAAGTGCATGGTTGAGTCATTTAAGGCATATCGGAGTCAGAAAGATGGTGAGGCATATATGCATGTAAGACCCACGGAGGAGCCGATAGCCGATTGCAATAAAGGCTATCCTCGGGAAGTGTGTTGAGGCCATACTGAGACGGAAAAAAGGTGTGATTGCGTATGTTTTCCTTTTGAAATGATTTATAAGGAAAAAGCACCGAAGTGAGGTTTTGGTGTGTTAAAACCATACGTAACCAATGCATAAAGGGAGATGGTTACATATATGTCAATTATGGGTTCATAAGGGTTGAGTGAGGAAAGTTAAGTCCCGATAAGAAGGACATAATGAAAGACTTTAATAAGTGCGTAAATGAAGGCTTCAGGATTGATTTAACTCCCGATAGGAGGTTTAAGCGGGGTGATTGATTCTGATAGAAAGGAACCAATGATAAAGGGGCCTTAACCATGTATGGTTAGATATTTGACTCCTTTGTGAGTCAAATACCTGGGAAAAATGTATTTATGCATGTTTATGCATACTGTGGGTATGTGGGGGGGTATCCCTGCATCATAGGCTCCTCCATCTCTCGCCATAGAGGCAT
>APFE030106539.1:254551-275543 GCA_000404065.3 Pinus taeda | reverse complement strand
GAAAAGAGGACATCACTTCAAAATCTTGGCATGATAGGGAGGCCACCAGGGCCATCAAATATGAAGAGATAGATTGGTTTCTCAGAGGATGAGAAACACTTTCAGTAGGGGGGTGATGATGAGCCCCAAAAATGGATAATTATATGGGCTCATTCAACTTCCTAATTCGACTTAATCCACCATTCTCATTAGTTTATTGCATGTTTTTTATTATATTTATGCTAATAGAGTGAATTGGGTTAGTCATTATGCCAACAAGTCTAATGTGTGCTTTATGCAATCTTTTTGGTCAATTTGGAGAGAAAATCAAAGGTTTAAATGAACACTTGGCAGCCAAATTCGTGGAGAGGATTTTTAGGAAGGTGTCCCCTTCATTTATGGGCCCTTACCTCGAATTCTCCACCATCAGCTCGGAATTCAAGGGCCACCAAATCAATTATCACAAAGGCATCCAAGCAAGTCAAGTAGGATTGTTGTTAACTGCAAGTTTTGGGCAGCCGAATCCCTAAAGTTTAGGAGGATTGTTGGGGTCCTCAATTTGTATAAATAAGAGGGCTTAAGGCCTCATTTTGGTTAGCCATTAGTTAGTCACTTTGTAGGCAGAAGTTAGCTAGTTTGTAGTTCGATTTTAGTCAATAGATTAGCTTTGCATTTCAGCACCTTTTCAAGCTTTCCCTTGTGGACAGTTTTTGATGTAACTCTTCTTTTTTTGCTCAATAAAGATGAATCCAGCTTTGCACCAGCTCTAAATCTCTATTAGAAGGTTGTAGCTCTTGGGGTTGGGCCCATCTCAAGTGCCCAATACCTCCTTTGTTTACTTTCATGTGTCTTTGCTGCATTCCTAAAATAAAATCTGCTATTTAGATTTAAATCTTGTTTTGTTATTTAGATTTCTTTTGATGATTAAATTAGCTTTTCATGTTCAGATTTAGTTGATAGATTAGTAACAGGGAATATCTCTAGAAAAAGGCCATCAAGCACCCTTGATCTCACCTCTCCCTCAGTGGGATCGTGAGCTGGGAAAAAGGTGACATTGCTGCCAACAAAAACGTTGTTTTGCTTGACCATGCAATCCTTAGTGTACTGTTTTCATTTGCAGAAATTAGTTATGGGTTTAGATCTCTGAAATGTTTCTTTGCATAGTTGATGTACATGGTTTTCTTTCCAAATAAAGCTGCTGTTCATTCATGTTATTGATAGTTGGACTATATTAGCTAGGACTTTAATTATTTGCAAGACTTTGTTGATTCGGTTGAATGTACACCATGCAGGGCATCTCTACCACTCTTTCATCCACGTAAGCTTAATCAGAGCCACCTGTTCCATCTCCTAGCTAGGTTCCTCATCTCTCATCTGTCCTTTTGCCCACGTAACGCCACCTTCTTGCTCAATCATTGTCTTAGCCTTCTTTAATCCAAGTCAGCCTTCTACCCCCTCTCACCACTCCATCCACCAGTCCCTGGGTCACTCCAGGCCCCTATCCTACCTCCCTATCCATTCATGCATATTCCTTCACTCATCCATCCTCTAAAATCCACCTTTTAAACATCCTGTAGAAATTTCTGAACATCCTGTTACTAGAACCCCTGCATACTTCCTGTAGAAGCTCACAAATGAGGTTTCTTGATAGCCAAATTTTGTTAAACTCTCTGGAAGGGTGTTAGGGACTCCTTAGACCCTCTCTGAACCTTCCCAACCTTTCCCAAGCATTTCTCCTCCTTGATCCACCCCTGCACAGTGAAGAACAGTGAAAGCATATGCATGATGAAACTGACAACTTAATAAAAAATACAAAAAGATGTTTTCTTAGGACAGAGGTAGTCGAGACACATGTATTTTACCTTCATAGAAGTAATGGCATCTCTTTCAGTAGTTTGCATTCTAATCTTTGCATCAGTAGGATTAGCTGGTAGAATTAGGGTTTGCTAGGGTTTGCGCTTTCCTTCAGTTTTTCAATCTCTTTTCGCAAATAGATTAGCTTTCTTTGAGTTAGCTTTTATCCATCAATTAAAAAGCTTCTTCTAAGAGCTCATAGAAGTTGGCTTAAGCTCCTAGCGGACTTGTGCCAGCTGACCAAGTGACAGTTGCGACAAGACCTAGTACTTGTGCATACAACACCGTCGCTTCCAAGTTTGTTACGAACTACCGGGTTGATAAAAGTAAAGAAGGGAGTCCCAGGAGTTGCAACATTATTGCTGCAATACTGGAGCCCATCATATTTTTGGCGCCGTTACCGGGGAAGCGTCAGAGTATTGGTGATTGTCGCTTTTCTTCTATTTTCTCCTACAACCTTCTGCTAAGTAATTTATTTCATTTCCATTCCGCAATTTCATTTCCGCAAAAGTAGAGTAGACATTTCCTGCTTTCATAGATTAGCCTTTCAATTCTGCAAGCGTAGCTTAGCATTTCAATTCCGCAATTTCAATTCTGCAAGCGTAGCTTAGCATTTCAATTCCTGCAATTTCATTTGAGCAAAATAGATGAGTACTTTCATGCTTTCATTTCGATTCCGCATTTCCATTTTAGCAAGATAGTTAGTTGCAGTTCAATCTATTTTAGTTTTGCAGGTACTAGAAGACAAAAAAAAACAAAAGCAATCAAAAGTATTTCCATTTCATGCCTCGTAGGAATAGAGATAAAACCGACAAATTCTTACCCAACACCCCCCCCACATCACTGAGTCAACCTTCTCTCTTCTTTGGTGACAGTGAGCCAAAAGAACCTATAGGTGAACCTCCTGCGATATACGAAGATCCTATAACAGAAGAAGAGTTAGAGAACACTCCATCTGAAGCCATGGCTGAAAACCGAAACGGTAGAAGAGAAGATGAGAGAATAGAAGGTGCCTTTCCCATCTGAGAGACCAATGGAGACATGAAAATGAAAAACATAAGTCCCTCTGCTTTATCTCACTTCCATGGACTGACTACTGAAGACCCTGATACCTTCCTGTTTGAGTTTGCTATCCTTTGTCGAACTTATGACTATGCTGAGGATGAGCAAAAGTTGAAACTCTTTCCCTCTACTCTCAAGGACGCGGCATTACGCTGGTTCATGGGGTTACCTGGAAACAGTATCACCACTTGGGCTCAGATGCATCAAGCTTTCAATGCCAAATACCGAGACTACTGTAGATCCAAGGAAACTAAGGGAGAAATCTTTCGGATGACCATGGGAAGCGATGAATCTTTAGAAGGCTACGAGGAAAGGTTCCAACTCAGTTATAAAAGGGCCAGGTGCACACTTGACTCGGAATATATGAAGCTGGTTCTGCTTTGAGGAGTCCCTGAAGACCTTCTGGACACCCTTAACATGCTGGCTGGAGGAGACATCTACCAACTACCTTATGAGGACATAAAGACCGTGTTTAGAAACCATTCTAGGGTGGATCGGAAGAGAGGTAGGGGGAATCATCTTTCAGCTAGTACCACTTTCTCCAAGCATGAGTTTGCTAACCAAATGGAAGACCTCAAGAGTGAGATGAGACAAACTATTGCCATGCAACTTGATACCTTTCGAATTCAACAAAAGAAAGAAGAAGCTGAGAGGGCTTTGACCATTTTTTGTCCTAGATGCACGAGGAAACATCCCAAGAATGAGTGCCCATTGCACTCAATAGAGGTATGTTTCGTTTGTGAGGAAGACCACCCCACCAACCAATGCCCTACCTTGCCTGGATTTAAAGCCATGTACCTAGGGACTGAGGTGACTATTGAACCTCTCTACTTCCTCAACCAAAGGAGGCCACATGGACCCAAACTTTACCAGTAAGGGATGCAAGGGACATCCCAAGCTTATTATAACCCCAACCAATCCGCTCATATACCTTCGTGGGGCCCCCCTGCTCATCCTACCTGGTCCGCATCTCCTCCGTGGTCTTATCCATCTCCATACCATACTCAACCTCCTTCTCATTCGTTTCACTCTCATACCCAGCCACAATCTCAGTGGAATGCACCTCAACCGGGGTGGAGGCCCCAGTACAACACTCCTCTTGCCATTCTGCCTCCACCACTGGCTCAACCACAACCATTACCTCTTACTCCTCCAAGACAACCCTAGATTCCTGCTCAACCAAACCCGAACCCCAACAACGGACAGGCCCAACAGGTATATACTGGGGAAACAACATGCCCTACCTATGCTGTGGAGATCCAGGAGATCAACCTGCGATCTGGGAAGGTCCTTCCAGAGCGCCAACCTCCTCCCCTAAAGGAGGATGAAGAGAAACATGAAAGTGAACCCTCAAGCCATTCCACCCTTTCCTGAGCGACTCACAGTAACCACACAACCCAACCCAGAAGAGAATGAGCTTCTGGGAGAACTCAAGCAGTTGTGTGTGAAAATACCACTTCTCCAGGCCATAAAAGATGTACCGATATACAACAAATTGATTAAGGAGAAGTGTTTCAGGCACCCAGGCAGGTGAAAGAGAGATGCCTCAACCATCAATGTCATAGGACAACTGTCCGATCTCATGTTGAGGCAAGTAATATGTCCAAAGTATTTGGACCCTGGGAGTCCTGTAGTTGATGTCCACATCAATGGCACCATCATACCCCACACCTTGATTGATCTAGGGGCCGCCATTAATGTGATGACCAGGGACACCATGCTTAAGCTCAACCTTCAGAGTTCCTTAAGGAAGACCTCGACAGTGTTGCAATTGGTAGACCGCTCCACCGTGACTCCCAAAGGGATTGTGGAAGATGTCTTGGTCTCTGTCGACTCCTGGGAGTACCCTGTGGACTTTTTGGTCCTTCAGCCAAAGGAAAAACTCACTGGATATCCCCTCATTTTGGGAAGGCCTTGGCTAGCTACTGCGGATGCTTACATCAGCTGTCGAGCAGGAAGCATGACCATAAAAAATGGGCCTATGTCCAAACAGCTCGTCCTATACCCTCCTGCCCAACCTCTGCTAGAACATGACTTACCCCTCTGGTTGGAAGAAGGAGAAGAGGATGAGGTCTACTCTACACCATTATGCACAGTAGAGGCCACCAGGGGAGGCCCTCAAACCGAGGATGATTTGATTGAGAACTTAATCCAAAATCCTCCCCCTGGTGTACTATCCTTGGAAGAGTTGGTGGAAGATACCCAAGCCAATGCTTTAGTGGACCTATGTGCGACTGATCCGACCACTCCCAGAGTTAAGAATGTGGAGTTTGGCCCTAAAAGAACTTTAAATATCAGCTCCTCTCTCTCTCCCTCTCAGGAAAAGGAGCTATGTAGCCTCTTTACCCGCCATTTGGAGGCTTTTGCCTGGAGCTACAAGGAAATGAAGGGAATCCATCCCTCGGTCTGTACCCACCATATCTACATTAAGGAGGACTGTAAACCAATCAGGCAACCTCAGAGGAGAATGAATCTAGCCCTCAAGGACATTGTTAAAGAAGAAGTGCAAAAATTGTTGGATGCAGGATTCATCTACCTCATCTCGGATAACGAATGGGTTTCCCCTCTGGTGTTGGTATCTAAGAAAAATGGGAAATGGAGAATCTATGTGGACTACAGAGAACTGAACAAAGCCACCAAGAAAGACCACTTCCTTTTACCTTTCATAGATCAAGTGTTGGATGGACTGGCAGGGAAGAAGTTTTTCTCTTTCCTAGATGGGTTCAACGGGTATAATCAGATCCAAATCAGCCCGGAGGACCAAGATAAGACCACCTTCACTTTTCCATGGGGTACCTTTGCCTACCGAGTCCTTCCCTTTGGGCTATGCAATGCCCCTGCCACTTTCCAGAGAGCTGTACTGAGCATCTTTACTGAGCTGGTTCATGATTTGATGGAAATCTATATGGATGACTTTACTCCTTAAGGGTCTAGCTTCCAAGAAGATTTGTCCAACCTAGGAAAAGTTTTATGCAAGTGCATTGAGATGAACCTTTCCCTCAGCCCTGAAAAATGTGAATTCCTGATGACCGAAGGGACTGTGTTAGGTCATACCATTTCTCGCCAAGGATTACAAGTGGATACTTTTTAATATGCATATATTTATCGGTTGTATATATATAACTGATGTATTTAGTAAATAAATTATAAAGTGACTTTTTCTGAACATAAATTATTATTAAAATTAATAACACGGAAATTTGGACCAGTATTGATGTTTTAAATATATATATTATTATAGATATATATAATATATAAATATATTTATATAATTATATATTATATTATATAATATTATATATATATTAGCTTATACTATATATTATATATATATATATATATATAGAATTATATTTATTAAATTTATATAATTAAATAAACTCTCTTAATATAAATTACCTTTGGACTACCATTAAATTATTTCAATTCTTTTGTCCATAACTTTATATATATATATATAGTATATATAATTTAATTATATATATATATAATATATAGTCTGATATATATTTTGAAGTTACTTAAGTAATAAGATTTTAATAAATTAACCTTTTATACTAACAGATTAATGTATGATGAACTCTAGACCTAAATATGATACAAATATTACATCATTATGTATATAATTATATCTATAATCTATCTATATCTTATCTATATATAGTATGATTATAGTATATTATATATTAAGTTAAATTAATAAGATAAATTTGAAATGGATCGATTTCTGAATCCAACTCAGTAAAAATTAGTTTGTTTATATTTTTACCTATTTCCATGAATAATAATTATAAAAAGAATCCATCTAATATTTCGGTAATTTTTTTGTTTAATTAATAAATTAAATAATTTTATAAAGAAATAAAATTTGATGTTTATATGTAATATTAATACTAAGTAGAAACTTAGTGAGTGATGAGATCGCCGGAGGCCGCAGGGTTTGAACTAGGGAAATCTAGGCCGATGGCCTAGGATGCTGCAGATCGGTTAACAGCAAGCTGACAAGGAGACGTTGATTCGGGATGGGGCAGCTGACTGATCCACTGAGGCAGAGGTCGCATAAGCCATCGGTTGATGTTCCCAGGATTTTTCAAGAAGAGTAGCAGGTAATGAGCAGCCAGGGTTGTCAGTTTTACTATTTTTTATTGCAGATTATTACCATGGTGAAACCTTATGAGGCGGTTGACCTAGACCCTACCCCGGAAGACATTCTGACGGTCTGGGGGAAGGAGGTTAATGCCCAGAATATTATCCAATTTTTCGGGTCAGTTGGCAGTCATGTACCCACTGATGCCACTGTGGAAGATTTGTGGAGTAACAAAGCGACAAGAGGCCTGTTGGAGGAAAGATTGGGTTTGGCTGGACTACACAATAAAGGAGAAAGGGACATCAAAGGTTCAGACTTTCTGGAGAAAGTCCACCAGCTGAATGAAAAGCCTTCTGGCGCACATGGGATCTGGAGGCCTGTGGGTGGAGATAAAAAACCGGGAAGTGTTGTGACGGAAGGGGACAACCAGACGGCTGTTACCAGGCTTTTTATATCAAAAGGCCATCCAAACCTAGCTTGGGAGAAGGAGGGAGTAACACAGGTTCCGATGAGCTCTCGAAGGTAGGGAAGGAAGGAAAACATCCAGTTATTGTTTGGGAGAATGAGGCTTTAGGTTCTGGTATAGGCAGAAAGGAAGTTTTCGAAGGCGGTCTCCATGCAACTATCTCAGATAAAGATGGAAAATCCCTTGCATAAGTGAGACTGGAACCCTGGTGTCTTTGGACAAGGCGATCCCAAAATCTCTAGTCAGGGAGGAAGAATCCGGACAAGAGAGGTTTGGAGGAAAACGGAAAAAGGCAAATCCACTAAAGAAGAACAAGATCGAAGGAAATCTGGTTCTTGGCATGGATGTTCAGGTCGAGGATGCGCTGGAGGTGGTGGAATGTACGCTAGTGGGTAGAGCTAGAGGAAGGGTTTTCTTTGGCAAATCCTTGAACCAGTGGGCAGAGCAACAGTGGAAGGAGACCCCAGTAAAATCCTTTAAAATTGCAGCGCTTGTGAAGGGTTGGTTCATGGTCAGTTTTGAAAACAAGGAAGCGGCAAATTGGGTTGCAGGGAGAAATTGGGCTGTCGGGGATCGTCCAATCATGTTCAAAAGGTGGTTGCCCTTATTTGATGTAAACAGGGAAAAGGTAGATGAGTGTCCAGTTTGGGTCAAGGCACCTGGCCTACCTCCTTTCCTGTGGGTAGACTCTGTCTTCAGATCTATTGGAAACCTTCTGGGTACCTTCCTGGATGCAGACATGTCCTTCCTCCGCACCCATGAAAGAGCCATGGCCAGAATCTTAGTCAATCTAAATCCAAAAGAAGGGTTGGCGGAATCCATAAATCTGCAGTATAAAGAATATGTTTTTGAGCAACCGTTGGATTATGAACATCTTACTTTTATATGTTACAAATGCCATGTATATGGGCATCTAGCAAGGGACTGTACACAGGGCAACCGCAGAAGGAGAAATAAGATAAATGGTGAGCAGCGTGAGAAGGAATCGAGGAAAGATAAGGATATGTCAACTGAGGATCATCCAGAGGAGAACTTTATGGAAGAGATCCAAACCCATAAGGAAGCCCTTGATAGTCAAGCCGGAGAGGAACCGTCGGAAGGAAAAGAGATTCAGCGCAGCTCGGAGAAGATAATCATCGAGACTACAAATGAAGCTGTAGACCTCTCTGTTGAAGATCCAAACGGTCTGCTACTAGACTCAAGCAACTCAGCTTTACCTTCAAATCCTAAAGATGAGTGCTTGAAATCTGGATCTCCTCAAAAAAATTGTTGCAATGATGATCCTTTAAATATTGAAAGCCTTACTGCTGCTATCCCATCCATTGACCTGAACTGTGAAGATGTTTCCCCTAATGGATTGGGTCCTATCCTCTCTTCTCCGGTGTGCCATTATAACCTGAGATCTCTCGATAAAAAACATGGTAGAAAGTTCGAAATCCCTGATCAGGTTGGCGGGCTAGCCCCATCATCGTCCCAGGCCTTCATAAGGAAGGCTAGAGGCAGAAAATCCAACTTGTCAAAAGCTCAGGTTAAAGCGAAGTTTGATGTGGCTGACGGAAAACAAATGTCCATCCCTAGGGCACTTAGAGCAGTAAATACCCTTGAAAACGTTTTAAAATGATTTTTCTATCTTGGAATTGCAGGGGTTTAGCCAGTAAACCCAAAAAACTGGCCCTGAAGGAGTTAGCTTCGCGTTACAATCCGGATATCATTTTTCTCCAAGAGACCCTAGGCAAAAGTTTCGAGGTGGAATCTTCCCTTAGGATCTCTCTTCCTGGATGGGTTTTCTTTGCTATAGATGTTGTGGGACACTCGGGTGGTGTGGCTATTGGAGTCAGGGAAGGAAGGATGCAGATTATCAATCATTGGGGAATGGCGCAGGTGCTCGGTATGGAAGTCTTTTCCCCAGAGTTTGGATTTCCACTTCTAATCATAAATATCTATGGGCCATGCCAAGGAAGGGAATCCTTCTGGAATGATATTTTGTCCAAATCTCTTCTGAAGGACAGAAGTTTGATATTAGGAGGAGATATAAATTTTTCTCTAGGAAATGCGGAAGCTTGGGGTCCCTCAGCCAGGGAAGATCCACTCTCGGATTTCTTTTCAAATGCTCTTCTCTCTCACAACCTAACAGATGTAAATCTAATCAAAGCAAAACCTACCTGGAGGAATAGAAGAGCAGGGGAGGAGAGAGTGGCAAAGATATTGGATCGCTTCCTCATATGCGATGACCTGGCATCCAGAATCCCAATGTTCAGGCAATGGGTGGGCGAGGGGGGGAACTCAGATCACTTCCCCATCTTAATGGAATTATCAAAGCCCCCCATCAAGCCAGCGACCCCTTTCAAATTCAATGCTTCCTAGTTGCAAGAGGAATCTTTCATTAAGCTTTTCAGGGACACTTGGAGACATCCGGTCAGATCTTCCAGGGAGAACAAAGGGGCCCTTTTCATGGAAATTTTAAAAAAACTCAAAAAAGCTACCATGGAATGGGCAAAAGATAGAAAGCAAAAATAGAATGAGGAACTCTCCAAAATTGATGCTGATTTGCGGGCTTTCGAGGAACCTGAGGCAGATGGGTACGCTACTCAGGAGTCAAAAGAAAAAATTCTGATGCTTGAAAAATGAAGAGGCGAGCTCTTACTAGACAGAGAAGAGGAATGGAGATTAAAAAGCAGGGCGATATGGCTAAGAGCTGGGGACGAAAATACAAAATTTTTCCATAATTATGAAAAAGGATGGAAAAATGCAAACACAATATGGAAGCTAAAGGATCTAGATGGAAGTGAAGCCACTTCTTTTGAGGATCTTTCAAGTATGGGAAAGACTCATTTTCAGAATCTGTTTACTGAACAAGGAGGGATAACATTAGTAGAAGTAATGAGAACAACTCAATGTTTTCCCCGCTTTGTGGAGGAGGAGGAAGCAGAAGATCTGATCAGAGAAGTGACAAAGGAGGAAGTGGAAAGCATTGTTAAATCAATGGAAAAAGATAAAAGCCCGGGTCTGGACGGGTGGACTATCAAACTCTTCCACCATTTTTTTGAATCGATTGGAGTAGAACTAACTGAGGTGGTGGAAGAATCAAGGAGGAAAGGCGAGATTTATTCTCCTTTCAATGCAACTTTTATAGCTCTTATCCCAAAAAAGGAGGATCCGGACTCCTTTGAAGATTTCAGGCCTATTTCTCTGTGCAACTGTGTTTATAAAATCATTGAAAACTAATCGTTGTCCGCCTAAAACTGATCTTGTCAAAATTCATATCAAGTGAACAGTTTGGATTCTTAGACGGTCGACAAATCCATGAAGCTATAGGGGTGGCACAGGAGACAATTCACATCATTAGACAATCAAACAAGAAAGGGGTTGTGATTAAAATTGATTTGTCCAAAGCATATGACAGGATCAGCTGGACATATCTCAGGATGCTGTTGACCCATCTGGGGTTCAATCTGGAGTTTATAAATTGGATTATGGGATGTGTAACCAGTGTAAGTTTTGCAGTTTTAATCAATGGGGCTTCATCACAATTTTTCAAAGGAAAAAGGGGGCTGAGACAGGGGTGTCCTCTATCGCCATTGCTTTTCCTCCTAGTGGCCGAGGGTCTAAGTAGACTGATCTTGGAAGCCAGAAGAACAGGTTTGGTTAAAGGTTTGGAAGTAGCTGTAAATATGTTTATTACTCACCTCCTTTTTGTAGATGATATTTTATTATTTACAAATGGGAGCTTGAATGAAATCAAAGAACTAAAAAGAATTCTTGATCTGTTCATGAAGCCACAGGGATGCAAATAAACCTCAGAAAGTCTCAGTTAATAATGGAAGGTTTCAATAGACATGAAAAGATTCAGATCTCATCAATCTTTCCCTTTGAGGTCTATAACATGGAGAATTCGTTCAAGTACTTGGGCTTTTGGCTGAAGCCAAATGCTTATAAAAAGCAGGACTGGAATTGGCTGGTGGCCAAAATAGAAGCTAAAATCTCTCATTGGAGTTACAAGTGGCTCTCTAGAGCTGGCAGGCTGACCCTAGTGAATTCAGCACTGCAAGCCATGCCAGTGTTCTGGGCAGCCCTGACTTGGATTCCAAAAGGGATTCTTCACGAGATAAAAAATATCTGTAGCAAATTCTTATGGTTTGGGACAAAGGAGGACTCTGTCCTTCCTTGGGTTGCTTGGGAGAAAATTGCAAAGCCAATAGATTGGGGAGGATGGGGAATAAAAAATCTCTATGATTTCAGTGTTTCCCTGGCAGCCAAATCTGGTTGGAGGATCATCACTTCTGAGAATTTGTGGACAAGAGTGGTGAAGCGAAAGTATATAGATCTTGTTCCTTTGGAAGAATGGATCCGTAACCCAAATAAGAAAGGAAGGAACGTTTCAGTAATATGGAAAGCCACTACTGAGGCATTCAAAATCATAGAACAAGGTTTGGCATGGCAGGTAGGGAATGGAGGAAATTTGAGGATAGGCAGGGACCCTGGGTGGGCTGCAATGATTTGTTCGCTTTGTCACCAGGACTGATCAGACATTTGGAATCAAATGACATTATATATTTAAATCGGATTGAGAAAATAGGTCAATCCAATATATGGGGGCAAGCTTGGAAATCTGGAGAAGAATTAGAGCTTAGTCCTCTTTGGTGGAATGAGTGGCAGGTGTTCATCCAGGAACTTTCCAGATCCAATGTTAGATTGAAAGACAGACTAGACCTTTTGGTTTGGGCTCATGCAGACTCGGGAGCCTACTCCCCAAAAGCCGGTTATAAGTTCTTAATGTCGAAAAAAGGTTGGGAAGATCCAGAATGGTGGTTAAAACCTCTGTTGAAATTAAAGTGCCCAAAAAAAGCTAGATTGTTCTTTTGGTGTGTGTTAGAAAAGAGAATCCCAACCTGGGATATCCTCCAATCTAGATATAAACAAGGGCCTGGAAGATGCCCCTTATGTATAGCTGATTCGGAGACCATCACCCACCTTTTTTTAGTTTGTCCATTCGTAAAAAATGTATGGGAAGAGGTGCAAAAGCTATTAAAGAAACAGTTCAGCTGGGAAGGGGAAAACTTATTTGTAGCTTGGGAAAATTGGTGGAGACTTAGCTCAGAAGGGAATATGAGGAATCTTCCGCCCATCATCTATTGGGGGATCTGGATAGCAAGGAACAGAAGCATTTTTACTAACAGATCTCCCTCAGCTGAATCTATTGCTATCCAAAGCACAACCATACTGTCCAACATCCCTGAGCCAGAGGTGTCAAGGAAACCATCTCAGAGCAGGGAAGAACAAATCAGAGATGGGGTCCCTTGGGCCTACTTTGATGGGGCTTCTCAGAATAACACAGCGGGGACAGGGATAATCATTCATTTAAATAATTCACACTCTTTTAAGGCCTCAGTGGGTCTTGGAACCGGATCAAACAATTTTGCAGAACTTTCTGCTTTAAAATATCTTCTATGTTGGCTTATCCACAGAAACGTCTTTGCAGTACAAATCTTTGGGGACTCCTTGAATGTGGTGAAATGGGTTAATGGTAAAAGCAGATGCCAGAATTACTTGTTGAGACCGCTATTGGAAGAGATCCTGAATTTAAAAAACTCCTTTAATGTGTTTTCACTTGAACATATCTACAGGGACAGGAATTAAGCAGCAGACAAACTTTCTAAGGATGGTCTGCAACAAGCTATGGGTGTTTGGATTTTAACTGAGCAAGTCCAGGATCAGATCCGTGTGTCGGATCATCCTCCTCATGCTTAAATTCTAAATTATCTGCTATTTAGAGTTTCTTTTGGTACTTCCAAATTGTTCATAGCTGTTGAGGAAATCGTTGTTACAGTCCTTGTTCTCTGGACAAGTTAAGTTTGTATACCTGTGTGTTTAGACAGGATATCTTGTGTTTCTTTTAGTGGGTTTGCTTCCTGTATGAGGAGATCCACAATTCGTTTACCCTCCCTGATAGCGCGTCTCTGCTGGTCTATTTAAAAAAGGACTGCTTTTATTAGTGATCTGTCAGTATGGTTAAGGACCTGTTCGTTTTCAGGGGAAAAATGTCATGGTTTCTCTCAGTTCTGTACAGAGGAGGCAATTTTCTTCTCTGGGGCTACTGGGTATCTGTCCCTACAGCATACTGAATGCTATGCATCTGCTTGTAACATTTTATCTATCTTAATAAAAAGTTCGCTCTTTTTTCTTTGGAAAAAAAATTAATTGTTATTAATAAATGAATTAATATACATTATATTACATTAGTCTTTATGATTGATTTCTTAATGTTTTGGATAAAGATTAAAATCAATCAAAAAGTTGACTGATATAAAAATTTGAGCTTGTCACGGAGAACCAAAATTGTTTGTCTTTCATTAAAAGGGACTTTATGTAGATTTCATTTACAAATATAAAACTAATCCTAAAGCAAAAATCCTATCTCGGACTAAGATGGGATAGCCCTCTCTTAATCCGAGAGAAAATGAAATAAAAATAGGGGAAAGACCAGTTTATGATCGAATTCACCATGTGATTTCCATTAACCAAAAGAAATAGTTCATATTAATTAATGGGAGAAAAAATCAAAATACATTTGCGATTAAATGATAAATAGTTATCATTTATCTCATATATACTTCAATGAATTCATTATAGATCCGATCTCGTTCTGACTCTTGGAGATAGCTCCTGCAAAGCTTCAAATCATATCAAAATTGAACCAACAGAAATGTTAAGAATCAATAAGAAATATATTTTAGAATAGAAATCGAAATCCATTACAAAACTTGGACACAAATAAAAATTCGGCATTCAGGTAATAGTACACATGAATGACCCCGGATGCGAGTGACAACCTTCGGCAGTTATGAGATGGGACGGGCAAGCAGCGTGAGCCACCTGCTTGCCATGCGCCCCTGCGTCATGTCCACATGGGAAAGCATTCAAAGTTGACGGCACGGGTACATTAATAGACGCATACAGCACAGGAGCATTTATGCTCCACCCACCATCCACTGCAACACAGGGTTCGGCCCCTCGGCTCTTATGGCGACCACAATTATTGCGGGTGGGCTTCGAGGTCGAAGCATTTGTAATATTAAGGGAAGAGAAAAAATTTCGGCATGCTAATTCAGGCTTGGGTTGAGGTCTCACTGTTGCTGTGGAGCTGGAAGTTAGGTCTGAACTCTCAGGCCACCTCCGCTCCCCCGACCTCCTGGACTGCACCCAGCCTCCGTCTTTATGTTGGGCTCATCTCCATCTCATTGAACCATCCTCAGTCTACTGCATACCATCCTCCGTCGGCATTACATTTTCTGTGTCGCTCAAGCCCCAACTTGGCCCTGCACTCCCCTGCAACCATGGTTCGCCAACGGCAACGAATGCTCAGTCAGCGCAGCGCGTCCCGTGGCGGGTCTTCATGCCCTTCTGCTGCAGAGGACACATCCCTTCAATGCCATTGCCACTGTCACTGCCCGTTTACGGCTCTTAGGCCAAGCCAATTCTTGCCTGCCAATCCTTCAGGGACCTCTTCCTCGCCATCCTTCGGTTCTGCTATTTTCACCTTCAATGCCTCCCTGAACTACCCCAAAATCAACGCACATGTCTCTGTGCTCTTCATCGAGGAAGCCTAGGAAGAGGGTGAGTTCAGTGAACAAAGGGAGAATTCTCCACCTGCTGAAACCAGGAGAGCCATGGAAATGCCCTCTGCTATTCCAATGAAGGATTTGGATGAACCTGTTAGCCAGAAGGCAGATGCTAGAAAAGAGCCTGTCATGGAGGCTGAAGAGGAGGTTCCAAAGCAGGATGCGGAGGAGTATGGCTAGTGTAGGATCGTGGAGGAGGTTCCGGAAGACTAGTCGCATCTGCGCTCCAGGTTACGTGGCTCGTTTTGAAGAAATTTTGTCAATATGTCTTTGTGTCAACAAGTCCAGGTGTTAGTGCGTCTTGGTGTTTAGGGGTAACTGTGTCATCGTGTCAGTGTTCAAAGGGTTACTGTGTTCAGGTCGATGCTCTGTGTCTAGGTCGGTGCTCTGTGATTTTGGAACTCCCCTGCGAGGGAACATTTTTTGGGTAGATGAATGCCTATTTTGTCATAAACTGAGCATGTTGCTGTTATACGCTGCTAAATTCTCCAGGCAGCTAGGTCTTTATGACAACAATATTGTAAATGTATCTTGTTTCTGTAAATAATAGATTAATTTTACCGAGAAAAGAAAAATTAGTACACATGAATGAAAATCCATAATAATGGCAAAGCTTTGCTAACAAAATATGCAGTCTTAGAGAATTTGAGACCTAAGATCTTACTGCATGCAATAGTGCTAAGCAATACTACAAAGGTAAAAAAAAAACTCTTTAAATCCTTACAATCACCTCCTCTACATAAAACAGAAGTGCATAAGTGTAGATTGAATGACAGCAAAGAATCCCCTCGGCTGGAACGCAAATTCCCTTGTGTATAGATCTGAATCGCCCCTCCGCGCCATACAATAGTGAAATAGCCCAGATTGAGAAATTACTGAACTCCCCATGTGTGTGATCAGGACTTCCTTTTCCGCGTGGATTTGGATCACCCTCCTACTCGTAGAGAAGTCCTCTTCTCTGTAGCGTGCCTGCGTCCTCCTCTATGTTGGATTAATGTTCTACTTAAATAGATTGTGATGTACTTCGAGGTTCTTCTCCCCTGTTACGAATTTTTCCAGCATTCACCTTCTTAGAGGTAGAGCAATATCTCCTCCAAATTCTTTGCACAATTGTTACATATTTGGGGTCTAGCGAAAATTCTTCTAAAAAATTCTTGGGCTTCCCATAATAAAAACTTGTTTTGAAATTATATATGCCTCATTCCATTGTTGAAACTTGGAATGTTTCAAGGCTTTAGCCAACTGCCGAGTGGTAAGCTTGGAATCTTTTCCAATTTTGTATACGAAAAATCTGGGTAGTTTCGATTGAATTAATTCCTTCATGATCGCTTTTGACTAATCACAAAATGTTCCACAATTACCTGCAATCAGAACAAACTGTTATAAAATGTATTGAAATCAGAATAAAATAAAAAATGCATGTTTTGTTTTCTTTTTCTGGAAAGCGGTGCTTTTGATCTAAAATTTCCAGTTATTAGGTAGTATTGATTTTGATGAATTCAACGCAAATGTGAGCAAAGATAAATGGGATTGAGATTTTATTTCATTTTCCATGCGTTAAATTTAATTTCAATTCCATTACTGAGTACTGGCTAACACTGATTTGATTGTATTGATTCACAGGAGAAGTTTCTTGTTTTGAGGCGAATTTCTGGCCTTGATTGTGTAGGATTTTTTGGTCACATTGTCAAGAGTGTTGGGATATTCGCATTAATGGCCAAGCCACATGGTGAAATAATCAAATATTTCTAAATCTATCACGTAGATGCATTAGATTTAACCTTCGTTCAAAGAGTAAAGGTCTAAATATTGATTATCTTAGCGTGTTGACCGGGATCCTTGTACCTGCAAATGAGTAGAAAATCAAACAAAAATCGCATTTAACTAAATTGTGATAAGCTTGTTATCCATTACGTTGATGGTTGATTTTGCAAGGATTATGAAATTAAATGAGCATTGAAGTTGGCATGTATTTTCTCGCGATAGAGGGTAACCAAAACCATAAGTGTGTGAATATTGATCTGGCACAGCATTTTGCAAATTCGGCGCTCAACTATGTTGTGAGGCTTGTTGATGTGAAAGTCAAAGCTTAAATCACACATTAATTATGTAAACAAAAACATTTTTTGTTTTTCTTTGGTATGTGCTCGGTCATGAGATATTTGAATTGAATTTATATTTGGGATCTTTAAATAATAATACAAAAGATTTTTAATATTACAAGGTTAAATGTTTAGTCTTAGACTATAATGGTTTTCACAATGTTATTTTAAAGAAAAATATAATTAATCTAATGTTTTTACAAATTATTAAAGTTATGAAATTATATTATTTATGTACAAAAATGGAAAAGATGATAGATTAATTATTTACTCCTTTATTTATGAATATGTCAAACCAAGTGAAGGAGATAAACAATCGATGTGGAATGTGAAATGATGCGATAAGTCATGTGGAAGAAATGCTAACTAGTGCGACCAAATGCCAAATGCGAGGTGATGTGACAATCAAATGTTCCTCTTTGTGTTTAATTGATCAATGTGAAAATCTTTCCATGAATGTGAAAGAAAGCAAGGGGGTGCCAAAACATACGATCAAAACCATGAGACAAGTGATAAAGTTTCAAGAAGTCAAGAATTCTTTCAAAACGCCAATAAGGAAGGGAGTTGGAAAATGAAGGATCCCTAAAATTAAACAAATACAAAAAATAAAAAGCCTTCAAATAAGTACATTTCACAATGACTAATCCAAATGAGGTCAAAACGAATTAATATAGATCAATAAGAAAAAATTGAACCCATTTAGATCTTTTCTCATTTTCAACTTCTATAGTAGTACTATCAAGTTGATCGTTTAAAAGGGTCCTCATTTTTCATTTAAAAGTGAAAAATGGGGGGGTTGTGTTTCACCACAACACCTCCCCGCTTAGACCTTTTAGACCATCAAAAGGCTTAAGTTCCATAAAACAAATGTGGGTTCCATTTTCCCACTTGGTCATATTTGTCCACTCTATTCTGAACCTGTACACTTTACTCATCCATGCAATTGTTAGCAAAACACACAAACTGCTGAATATATCAAGTCCTTTTCCACCCACATCTACATTCATATTTGTTGTTAATGTCTAGGCACCACTAAACAGTAATAAACCCATTAACAACATTGAAAGTATTGACATAGTTGAAACCATACCCTTCTTTCCTTTCATCGCTAACACAAAACTCAACTTATCATGCTACAACTCTTATTGATGTACAATTTTGGATTCCTTAAGTAGAGATATATGTTTGTAATTAACTTTAATGATCTCTTGCTTAGGTTCTTTATATTGTACAACAACATCTTTATTAGCATAAGCTGCTCTTTTTAATTGTTCAACTATAAAAAGAGATCTATCTGCTTTTGTGTGATGAGAATGTATAGTACATTCAATTCATTTTTTAAACAAGTGATATTTGTAGGTTTTAACCCCGTACAGAAATTACCTACATACGAATTCTAAATCATAGAAAAATAAACAACGCGAGAGCATAACACATATGCACAGAGATTTCCCACTGGATCCCAAAACCGAAATTTTCTGGGGCGCTGCCCCGGACCCCATAAAGTGGGGTTACGAGTACCCCTCAAACCCCCTATTAACTATGTGGAAAGAATATAACACAACCCAACAATCTCTCACTTGTTGTTTTCTTTCCACAAGAGGCCACAGGAGAACTTAGTCATTTTTCCAGCCTTGAAACACCCATTGTTTCTCTACACCAAGAGAACTTCTCAGAGCTCACAGATTTTGTCAATGCGTCTGCAGTATTCTTCAAAGTGTCCACCTTTACCAGCAACACCTTTTTGTCTTCTATCATATCCCTCACAAAGTGATACTGAACATCAATGTGCTTTGTCTTTGAATGATAAGCAGGGTTCTTTGCCAAGAAAATTGCACGTTGGCTGTCACAGTCTATCCTTATAGCTCCCTGTACTAACCCCATACTTGAACACAATCTCTGCAACCAAACTGCTTCCTTGCTTGCATGAGTGGCTGCCATGTATCTGCCTCTGTAGTTGATAGTGCCACTACAGATTGTTTCTTACTCATCCAACTGACTGCCCTCCAAATAGGTTAAACACATACCCACTTGTAGATATTTTCTAATCCAGATCTCCAGCCTAGTCTACATCCACAAAGCCACGGATATCCAACACTCTGTCCAATCCTGGTCTTCCTTGGTAGCACAAACCATAATCACTAGTGCCACGCAAATACCTGAAAACCCGCTTCACTGTTGTCCAGTGCTCCTTCCCTGGTTTTGACATAAACCTGCTCAATACTCCCATTGCATGTGCAATGTCTGGTCTAGTATAGACCATTGCATACATCAAGCTACCAACTGAACTTGCATATGGAACACGAGACATGTCCTCTTCCTCTTCTTGTGTCTTGGGACACTGTTCAGCAGATAACCTCACACCTACAGGAATAGGAACCTTCACCAGTTTACTATCCTGCATATTAAACCTCTGCAATATTGTCTCGACATACTTCCTCTGGTTTAACCAAAGTTTCCTCTTTGCTCGATCTCTTTTAATTTCCATGCCCAAAATATAGTTTGCAGCACCGAGACCTTTCATGTCGAATTTGGAGGACAATTGGGTCTTCAAATCCTCGATAATTTCTTTGTCATTTTCAACCAACAACATATCATCACCATACAAGACCAGATAACTAACGCAGTCACCAATTAATTTAAAATACACACAATGATCTGCTTTGCTTCTGGTGAAGCCAAGTCCTCGTATAAATGTATCAAATTTCTGATACCACATCCTTGGTGACTGTTTTAACCCATACAGAGACTTCTATAACTTGCATACTAGTTCTTTCTTACCCTTCACCGCAAAGCCTTCAGGTTGCTTCATGTAGATTTCCTCTTCCAAATCCCCGTGAAGAAATGTTGTCTTCACCATCCATCTGTTCTACCTCAAAATCAAAAGCAACAGATAAAAGTAATCTAATAGAAGTTACTTGGCAACAGGAGAAAAAATATCACCAAAATCAATTCCCGGCACCTGGGAATAACCTTTTCCACCAACCGAGCTTTGTATTTCTCCACCTTCCCTTCTGCATTTGTCTCTTCTTGAACACCCATTTGCTGCCAATGGGTTCCTTCCACCGGCAACTCCACCAGAATCCCAAGCCTCATTTTTGGCAAAGAGCCATTTCAATCGAACCAGGCCTCTTTCCAGAAGTTTTCCATCCTCTGAATCCACTGCTTCTTCACAGTTCTGGGATCATCATCAGTAACAGACAAAGCAAAGTTTGAACAAAAGCAGAAATGGGCTATACCTTTCCGGCCTGCCTTCCTTTCTCGAGCTGATCTTCTCAACAGCCGGAGTTTGTGGCCTCTCATCTTCTGATTCCTCCTCTGCTACAGAGTCTTGATTCTTCCTCCTTTAGTTTCAAACTCTATCTTCACAGGTCCTTGGTTTGGACTTCATGTTTTATAACATCTTTCACCTCTTTGAACACTACATCTCGACTAACACAACCTTCCGTGTGACTGGGTTCCAAAGCTTATAACCCTTTAAACCATCCTTATACCCAATAAAGATGCACTTTTCAGATTTACTATCCAACTTGGTTCGTTTCTCCTTTGGAACATGTACATATGCCTCACATCCAAATACCCTCAGATGTGAAAGAGAGGGTTTCTTACCAGTCCATACTTCTTGTGGAGTCTTATCCTCCAACGCTGATGAAGGTGACCTATTGACCAAGTAACATGCAGTATCTACCGCCTCTGCCCAAAATTCCTGTCCTAACCCGGCACCACTGAGCATGCTTCTTGCCCTTTCCATCAACGTCTTGTTCATTCTTTCTGCAACTCCATTTTGTTGAGGTGTATATGGAGTAGTCTTCTGCTGTGCTAT
>APFE030106539.1:218108-251459 GCA_000404065.3 Pinus taeda | reverse complement strand
ATTTATTCATTGTTAGAAAGTGTTAATGCATGATTTAAAAACACCATTAAATACATAAGCATGGAGAACTGAATAATAATATTATAGCAAATTAGAACAAAAAACCATGAGAAGAAAAGTGACGAAAGAGATTGATAATGGAGTTCGGCTATCTCAAAGCCTACATCTCTGGGCCCAGTCTTCAACGGGGGGGGCCTTTATTTTGGAAATTTAAAGCCCAAAAAAATAAATCAAAGTTACATCAACAAGATCCCTGGTTGGTCCAGTGGTGTTCTGCTCGACCTCAGAAATCCGACACAACTAATAGCACTAAAAAAGACCCCCTACAACTCCTGAAATAAACTTGCAAAGTTATGTTTCCAAATATCCAAAGCTACACAAAAATTCTTCTCTATTGTACAAAATGTCACAACTCTCATCTCTTTTTTTTTACATAAAATTACATTACCCGTATATGTAGTATATTTCACAACTCTCGTTTTTTTTTACATGGAATTACATTACCAATGTATGTAGTATATGAATAACCCACATATAACAATGTATTAAAAAAAGCTCATATTGTTATAACTATATAACAATATGGTTCTATTGTTACATTTGGTGCAATGGGATTTATACACATACAACCATATAATATGTTTTAACTCCAGCGTGATAACCTATTGACCTGTGACACAAAATGTTACCAAACAAACCACATATAACATAGCCCCGTGGCTAGTCAGTTTACAACTCCAACGGTTTTGGTGAATGTTATCATTAACCATAACTCTTTGCAGCGGTAGACCTCAACCAGTGTAACCGTTGCATGCTAATTCTGGCGGTGGTTTCATTGGCAGCTTAGAGCATTAACTTTGATGGTTCCCATGGAAATGCTCCACCGCATACCAAATTGTTATACCATAAACTCCACTATATTCTAAACTCTACACCTACTACGTTAAGATACGCAGACTATATGGTTCTTCAACCATATGTAACTTGTGTTTCACCATATGAGTTCACCCATAGTTTTAACACTTTAATCCACCATATATATATATATATATACACTTGCCATATGTAAAATTTAATAACGTTTAACCACCATATATGCATAATCCACCATTTAATATATATATACACTTGCCATATGTAAACTTTAATAACGTTTAACCACCATAAATGCATTATGAAACTTTATGGTTTGTAATATATGTCATTTAATCACCATAACACATATGGAATATTTCGTTGCCATGGTTTTTTAACTTAGGTTTATAATTTATATATAATGCACCATTTTTTTATATATGGTTTATATATATAGTTTTAGTTTTTACATTATGCATTTAAATATAGATTTTAATTCACCATAATATACCCAAATTTTTCCATGCAACCAAATTGAAGACATTGCAACTGTAGTGAAGCTAGAGATTTATCATTGAGTTGAACCTATACTTCTACCATGTGTCGAGATTGTTTCGTCACAAACTTCAACAAGCGGTTTCTTATTCATCCGGAGTCCAAATGCACCCATTCAAGTTGTGTTGAAGTCGTTTCTGTGAGCTCTACGCAATGACGATGCTTCCACCCAAATCTAATAGCTTTGAATTTTAGGCCTTTTCTAGATCCTTGATCAATTTCGGATCAACTTGCCTTGGCAACCAATAGTTGATTGAAGCATTGATGTTTTGTGTGAACACCTGTCCACATATATATGTTTTGCATAAAACAACCTAATTTTATTCATGATTAAGTTGCTTCATACACATTTAGTTTTCTTCGAGCACTGTTCAAGATATTTTCATGGAACGATCAATTTTTTGTCTAAAATATTCTTCCTATGATATATGACTACATGGATGTATCGATGTTGTTTGGGATCATTATTGATGAGATAAGCACATTTGGGTGTTGCCTTAGTATGAGATTTTCCATGATAGTTTTGGATGACAAGTCTGTAGCTTTAAGCATGGCCAAGGTTGAGTACAATGTTGCTAGCATGGCTAGCTGTGGGGCAGGTTGAAGAAGCTATTTGGAGATCCATTTGAACATATTTTGGAAATGACATGGATACATTGCGATAATAATGAAAGGTATTTGATTCGCAGAGAATCTCGTATGTAACTGGAATCGAGATATTTTCATTGATACAGTGTTGTTATATGAGAAAAGATTAGGCTTGTGGTTGTTTCCTCCATGATAGGGAGGATGAATAAGGTATTTTTTTGTGACATGTATTTATTCTAACATAATATTTGATTTGATGTCCTGCATGAAAAAGAAGATAAAGGACTACTTCTATTGAGACATTATGATTAAACTCTTTAGTGAGTTGTTTATGATGATACCATACATGAGAATAATGATATGTTTCCGATCTATAGAGAGTAGGAACGATCGAGGACACTAAGCCAACTCTTCCTCCCTATCTAAGCTCACAAGGTGAGGAATTGAGATGGAGAGTTCTTAGGGTTGAGGGATCTATGGAAAATAGGGTCATAGATTTTGCTCCCCTATATGAAATTCATAGGATCAAAAATGTTAGCTCCCCTTTCTTGGTCTATGCATAACGATACCCTAGCTGGCATCATACCCACAATTTGGGCTTGTTGGGAATATCACTCTCCATTTGGCCAACGGATTGAGAGGGCGCTTGGAAGTGTAATTCCCAAGTTGATTATGATGTAGGTGTTCTACCACATGATTCTTGAGGGTCATTGTTGGGAATATCAATAGGAAATAGGATGGGTTGAGATGTGATCCTCTATGCAGTCACTCTTATTTCTCAACATAGGGTGGAAAATGTTTTCTCCCCTATTAGATGACTTGGGGTGAGAGTGTCTAAGAGGACCTTCCCCATAGTCATAAACATGAGGTGGGAGTGTCCTGTAGGACCTTGCTCATTTTCATTTCAGGTTGAGACTGAACTCCTTCATGTGGTTTCAAGTTTAGATGTTCCCCCTCATGTTAATCTCTCTTATGCTTCCTGGGTAGAAGCATTTGGCTCCTTGCAAACAGTGATTTTGGGTGGTAGCAGTGGCTCCCCGATGCATAGAGGGTGATAGCTTAGGCACCCCTATGATATCAAATTCTTCCTCTTATAGACTTGAGAATGTTCAACATATAAGAAGATACAACCAAGAGATTAACAAAGATGAACCGAGATGAACAATGATGATTTTTTATCACAAGATACTTGAGCTTAGATATGATTTCATGACAGGATACTTGTGATGATTACATGATGCAATTGGAATATCTCCCTAGCTTAGAGGGAGTGTTAAGTTTACAAATCCTTGAAAATTTCCAATCATGGGACAAGATTCCTCCTTTCGAGAGGACCAATTTTGACTATTGAAGTACTCAATTTGGACAAGGGAAAGTGTATTTTTGAATTAAAGCCCACATGTGCATATTTGATCAGGTCGGCCCTAAAGCAAATTAGACACTCTTGGAAGTTTCTAAATGCAATTTACCTCAACCTCATTTGGACATGATCTTGATGAATTCTTTTATTCTCTTCTTTGTTTATGGGTCACACATGTCTAAGGCAGTTCATGGAGATTGGCTCACATACGTCTGAAATTACAAGGTTCAAAGCTCACACATGTGTCTTAGGTTTTGGTTCATAATCATAGACTTGTCATAGGAATATTTTAGCTATAACCACAGGCATGCAAGCCTATGTGTGTGGTTGAAAGGTTTCAGCCACATGCATGACACTCTCTTTATGCAATTGAGACCTAGAGTTTCAATTTTCAGTTGAAAAATTATTTTTCCAGTTGACCGTAGAGTTCTATAGTTGACCGCAAACAATGATTTTTGATCATAGGCTTTTTAATTGGAGTTTTGGATTACTAGAATTGTTGGTTTCATCTCATGGATATTGTTTAGTTGGTTTTGTTGGATAGGTTTATGGTTAAAGATATGGATCATTGTACTCTATGTTTTCTAATCATTCAATGACTGTTGGCTTAGGGGGGTCTTGACCCAGGTTCAGAGTTAGTTGCACCAATCAATAAAACACTATGTTGTTGGCCTTATCGGCAACAACCTACGTAGTGTAGGTTGCGGTCTCACTCGAAGTAGTATTGGGGGATGCAAGAACCAAGTTTCTACATCCAAAGACTATGGTGATGTCTTTCAGTGCCTTAGATCTGCTTCCACACATATCAATAGACTTCTAGGGATCTTTACTGTAACTAAGTTAAATTTGCCTCCAGACCTCCATGAAGGTCTACGATCAGTCCTTGTGGACCTTAAACAGTCAATTTACCTACTTTTGTGCATCAACAAGCAACCCTAGATCGAAGTTCGCATAGATCTACTTAATTCGTCAGAAAACATAAGAGCAATAGCTTCTAACTGCATGAAAGTGGATAACCATTCATTTCATATATTATTAAGCCAAATTCAGTGAATTCGTGTAGTATTCATTCAATATTTCATAAAACATATCTTTAATCGACAACATGTAACATAAACAGATTCAATGGAAATACTCAGTAATTCTTCAAAAAATTGTCTTTATTGATCTTCAATTCACCAATTACAAACTCTTCTACCCTGCACACACAGTTGTAGGGGTCCGTGCACTCATCTAGGACTCTATCCAGTCCTCCTGTGCACTCAGCTATAGGAGCCTTCCCTTCTTCACCTAAGCACAATAAGCAGAGCCTTCCTACCTTAGCACTTCCGCAAACACCCGAAAATGCTTCAATTTACCCAATTCTCTATCAAAAGTTATCTCTAAGACTCGTTACTACTCATCTATTTATGGCTCTTCTTTATTTACATGCTCTGCATCCACATATCACAAAGACTTTACATTCTTTTTACAAAAAATTTACAAAATTGGGTTAAATTAACCCAAAACTACCCCTTGGGACTCTATCCCAATTGGACCCCAACACAAAGATCGTGACTCACCCTCGAGTCACTCAGTTGGCATCGTGCTCTTGCTATTGAGATATCCCAGCTCAACCTGCATTACTGCAACCTCTACAGCACTTTTCGTCACTATCTATTGTACTTATTCAACCAATTTTTCAGTTGTTGGCCCATCTACTATGAGGCGCATGGTCTGGTGCATCTACTGCAAGCCTTTGATCTTCTCCTAGAGTGACAAAGTAAGCTGACACGCTTCCTCTTCACACAGCTGCAATCTGGCCTTCAGCAAGGCCTCCTTCTTCTACAACTCCTCCACCTATGTAAGTAGTTGCTTGCCCTCCTATAGCTTGGTGAGGTGTTGCACTGGTGCCAAAGTGCATACAATCGCTTAGACCTCATCATATTGTCATTATGTTTCTCAAACATTGTGTTTAGTTGTTGCAGGGTTGGGTCCACTTGCAAATTTGTCCATAACTTCATCGCTACATCAAACATCGAAGAGTAGTCATTAACTACAGTGTCCAGCGTAATCATGCCCTCCTTTATTGTTGCTCCACGTTGCTCCTAGACCTCTGAAATAGTTATCGGTTGTAACTTTAACTGCAGCTCTACTATTTGCATCCGAAAATCGAAATTCACCTTACTAATTTCCTCCTTTGAAGCATGTACTGCAGCAGCCAATTTAATCACTTTGGCTGAGGCCTCTACATTCTCTGGTATATTCAACTCAGGCACTGACTTGCAGGCTTACTCAATCATCTCTACCAGGTTCTAGCATTGTATCTATAACTCCTCTGTTTCCTTCAATTCCTGAGTTTTTTTTGCAAAAAGTTTCTCGTTGTTAACTTTAAACTTAATGACGATGGTGAGTGCACATTGTTATCTGATCTTCAAATCATCTAAGACCCTGTGATGTAGCACATGAAGGGCCTAGAGTGGCAGCATAGCAAGGTTCAGTCCCATATCCTTCACTGTGTTGATCACAACGTGATCTTCGTCTAATTCAATGCAGACTAACCCCTCTGGCAAAGTAATGAATCTTAGATCCAGAGTCTATTCAATATTTATTACTTTGCCACTTCCCTACACTATCAGGCTCGCTTGTGCTTTGCTCACCTATTCAACACCCACCTGAATCCTTTTTTCTTGGATCTACAGCTCCTGCTGATCCTTTTGGATACTCCCTAACATTTGCATGTATTGTTGCTCAAATTGTTGCAGGACCTCCGTGGTGGTGTCCCATATCTTGTCCCCATTCTCATCGAGATCGCCTTCTGTCAGTACCATGGGATCAATATGTGTCTACTTATCAGACTTGTTCTTCTTGTGTTGTCTGCCCATCTGTTCCTGCTCATGCCTCTTTAGGATGAAAGGAGTGCTTTGCTCCTCACCATCACCTCCTCCCTGCTTTGAACGTTTTTGCTCGTCAGTGTGGTACAAAGTAGACTTCCCACTCTCCTCTGCATCCTATCATTCTTTCTCTACCTTCCCTTTGGCAGCATACTCTTTCTTCATACATCCCTTCTCTTCACTTCCCTTAGCAGCCTCCTTCTTTTTTTGTTCAGTCAAGTTACGTGCAGCTTTTTGGCCGATTTCCTTCCCCTTCTGCGTAGCAGAGCTCTCTATGCCTTTCCCGGTACCCACATCCAACATTATAAGTTCGTGCCACTCTGGTGGCTAATACCCAACAACTTCCTATACATCCATATCGGTCACTAAATAAGGCAATAGGTGTCAAGTTCCCTCTAGGTCCTTCCACGTGTAGATTGATACGTTGTGAAAGTTAGCCTTGAAATCCAAGTAGTTTATCAATTATTCAAACAAGTTTGGGGAGAACCTTGGCCTCTGGTTAACCACCATTCGAAGGTACATCGCCGTCAGGACCCAAAAAATCTTAGTTCCCTTGATTCGTGTCGCATCCTTTGTAGACCAGAGAAATACAAACCTCACTACCTTGGGAAAATCTTCCTTGTGTTGAGGAAATTGGGTTTCCTCTAGAAACCTCCACACAACTAATATGATAGACAATAAAAGCCAAGCATAATGAAATGGCTTTCTTTCATCTTGGGATTCTCGGCAGTTCCTGAGGAACTCCTGGAAGATATACTTGAACCAATTATACTGCATGCCCTTCGCACACTGTGCATCAAGTGACACTACCAGAGTCAGAACTTCATCTGTGTGACACTTCCTCATGATATTTCTTGCAAGGATCTGGGTATTGAACTGGACTGCCTGGTCTTGAATTGACAAGACTGAGTATCCACGCGATTTTTTCATAAGACCATATTCTTTCTTCATCTTTTTAGCTAGTTCCTTTTCCCCGGTTTTCCCTATAAATTCCTTGGCAGGGTCCACTCCTTTGTGAGGCAACTTTGTTATCTTATGGATCGATATGTCAGTTATTGGAATAGGATGCCCAAGCCACAAAATCCCATCGTGCACCAACACGAGGAGCTAGCACACACATACCATATTGATAGGTGAGCAATGATAGTGTGGCACTAAAATCATATTCAGCAGCCCTGACTGCTCAACAAAGCGGACCCACTTCATGGGTTCAAATTGTGTAACCCCTGTCTCATCATAATATATCTTCATCATGTACTTACAGGTTGCCAGGTGCGGAAATTTTTCATGGTTTGCGAGATACCAGCCCTCCATTTTCAATACCGAGATTTGCGCAAGCCTAGGTCCTTCAAATGTGACCTGCTCAGGCAGTAGGGGAGTGGATACCCCAAATTTTATAGAATTGGGATTTTGGGTCACTTTAGTTTTTCCCTTCCACGGAGGGATGTACTCAGGAAGCCTAGAGATAGGCTCAATTCCCTCAACATCAATTTCTTCGATACCTTGGTACTCCTCTTCTTCTAAATTCGACACTTTTTTTTCTTGCTTGTCCTTTTTCTCCTTTAGTGGTGCCTCTGGATTCTTCTTTGGTGACATACGCATGACTTCTTCTGTTTTTCTTTCATGGCTAAGTGTTTTTCTTTTATGGCGGGTTGTTTCTCTATTGTGAAAGTTTGTTTTAGCCTAGACGACCTCGGCATCGTGCGCACAGTGGGCATAGCTTCCATACTAGTCAATTTGAGGCCTAGTGCATCAGACACAGCTGCTTCAGAATTGATGGCTTCATTGGGGTTGGAAGCAGTGATCTTCTCAATGAATCGCCCTTGGGCTAATGTAGAATAGTTCGCAAATGAGGGGTGCATCACAAATTATTCCCAGAGCACATGATTCATACACTTCAGATAGGAAAATGCACCAGGAACTCTCAAAATGCAAAGTGTTCTCCATTGGACCACACACATAATTTATAGGGGGATTTGAATTCAAATCCGATTGTTACCCCCAAATTCTAATAATAAATGTTTCTTTGGTGGCATATCTTCAAATATTTTCACCATAAATAACACCTACCCACTCCCCTTAACCGTCGTTTGGCAATCAAATCATGCATAGTAACCTCAACGGTTACCTTTGGACCCACCTGTGTTAAGGGATAAATTCCCCTAGGGCTTTGGGTTAGAACCCTAGCAGAGCAAGATTAATCCACAACAAGAAACAAGCAAACAACTTAGGCAAAATGCTTAAACAAGCAAACTATGCGAGGATGTATATACCCAGGGTCCTTCGTTCAAGTATTTCTAGCCAAGGTTCAAACCCTTTGCAACTCCTCATGATCTTTGAACCTGCAAAACAACCAATTCAAAGGAACACAGCAGCATAAAGATAAAGCATTATACTGAAATCAACTTTATATAAATAGATGGTTAGTTATACATTGAAATAGTCATTCATACATAAACCATAACAATAACATCAGATTCATGAACAAAGTCGATATTAGGAACAAGATAATGTTTCTTTTATTGCAGATAACTATAATCAAAACATAGAAAGAGTTTACCTGAGTCTTCCTCTTCTAGCTCCAAGTGGAACCGTCCTCCGTGTCTATCTAGTCCTGGTCTTCAAAAGGCTCCTTCCATAACCAACACAAGGATATCTCCCACAAGTGAAAGGATATCAAATCTCAATGAAACAAGGGTTTCCTGAACTTGGGAAAGTGCTTGAAGCACAGGGATCTTCAGACATGATCAGGGGATAATCTCAGTAGAGTAATTATCTATTTTCTCTCCTCCTTAAGGAATTCCAATTGAATTATTTTTATACTTCTCCCAAAGTAATTTTTTAGTTGAAACAGTTGCAAACAGTTGAGCCACGAGCACTAATAGGTAATCAACAAGTAAAACCCATGATCTCTGACCATATTAAGGAAATTTAATTTTTTTAAGTGTTTTAAGACATATACGTGGGTTGGGTATAGACTGACCTGCGTGTACACGTGTTTAATATAGGACAAAGTCACGCACATGGAGTAAAACACGATTTTTTGAATATTTGGACCAAGTCTGGAAGGAGGGGTTGCCCTAGGTCACAAACCAAGCATCAAAAATACATAAGGTGGTATTTGGAGCTATAACAACCTGCATGATGCCATCCTCCACAACGCAGCTCATGCAGCATGGTTTCACCTATCGCACTCCTGTCATCCAACATGCAACCTCCAAATTAAGATTTTATCCTAGTCGGGAAGCATAGTTTATAAACCCGCAATCCCTTGCAGTTGCCAGGATTACTGAGACTATCCTGCTACCATATACTCATCATGCAGGGGTAGGATACCTTGTATATAGCTTCAACCTACTTTCATTTACTTTTCAAGGGAAAGGTTCCTCATTCATCTTTGTGAGCTGAACTACACTACCATCCATAATCTCCTTGATAACATACACCCCCAAGCAGTGCATTTCAAAATTTCCCAGAAACTTCGTGAACTTGATATCATATAACAACACCAAATCATTTACCTTGAATGTGCACAGCTTAATGTGCCTATCATGACATGGTTTTTCTCTTTCCTTTTGCACTTGCTGGTGAAATCCTACTAGGAAATGGTCTTCCTCTAACTCCATGATCTGCGTGAGCTGTTCCTCCAAAGACTCATGATCTGCCATCTCAATCAAGGTTTCAATTCTTATGCTAGGCACAATGTACTCCATCGGCACAAATGCTTAAATCCCATAGACCAACCTAAATGGAGTTTGTCCTGTAAATTTCTTGCAGGTCATCCTATAGGCCCATAAAATAGAAGGTACATGCATATCCAATTCATTCCTCTGTACATTGTATACCTTTGTCAGTACATGCTCCAAGATCTTATTAAAAGCTTCCACCATTCCATTCATGTGTGGGTGATAGGGCATGCTCTTTTGATGATATAGCTGAAACTCTTCCAACATTGTGTTGATCGTTTCATTCAAAAAATGTGTACCCCCATCACTCATCAAACATTTCAGGCATCCAAACCTTGTTAAGACATACACAAAAATAAACTTCGCAATCATTGCAGTAGGGAAATCCCTTACTGGTTACACTTCTATCCATCTGGTTAACTATTTTGTCATAGTAATAATGTATTGTGCACCCGTCTTCTTTCCTGGTGTTTATATCGGCCCTATAAAGTTAATGGCCCATTTCTCAAATACTTGCAGCCAGACATGGGGATTTAAGGGTAGTTCATCCCTTTGCAAAGGTTACCCCATCCTTTGGAAAGTATTGCATGCCTTACAATATGTCTTAGAATCCTTGTGTAACGTCGCCCACCATAACCCAACGCGCAAAATCTTTTGCACAGTCGCTTTCCCTGCATAGTGACCCCTTGCCACTCCTCCATGAGCTTCAACTAGGACACTTGCATCCTCAAAATCCATAACATACATTTGCAATACCTCATCTGTCCCCATATTATATAAATGATCCATAATTACCAAAAAATCTGTTGCGTGTATTACTATCTTCTTTTTTTGAGTGGAATATCCTTATGGAGTAGTTCTCGTCATCAAAAACTGAATATTGTCATTAAAATGATCATCCATGAGTTGTGCATCTGGTAGTCCTTCCTCCAAGCTAATGGGTTCTTCACCTGTTTCGATCCTTGATAGGTGATCTAGACATGCATTCAACCTTCTAGGCTTCACAATCACCTCAAAGTCATACTCCTTGAATAAGAGCAACCATCGCAAATATTCCCCCCCCCCCCCCCAACATAGGCTTGTTGACCAGGTACTTTAGCGCGAAGTGATCTGTACACATCTTAAAGTGTCTACCTACCAAATAATGCCTGAATTTTTGTAGCACGTAGACTATTACCAGCGCTTCGTGCTCTGTAGTGGAGTAATTCGGCTCTACTTTGGATAAATTTATACTTGCGGAAGTTATAAAGTGATCAATCTCGCCCTCTCTTGCTTGTGTTAAAACTTCTCCTAGCGCAATGCATTAGGCATCAACATTCACATGAAACTCCTTTTTCTAGTCGGGAAACACCAAAATAGGTGTTATCACCATCTTCTTCTTCAAGACATCCAAGTTGCACCCACAGTATTCATCCCAGCAAAACATCACATCCTTTTTTAACGATTTCTCCATTGGCACGTGATCTGAAAATGGGGCACTCAGGCTTCTTATCTAACTTACAAGAACCTCTCCCACTTCTAAAGCTTTAAATTTTCCCAAGTCTTATTAATTAACCAATGTGGAATTAAATATGTGCTTGAACATAAGGTGTATGATGGTATTTGTTTTAGGCTAATTATATTCTTTAAAATCTGCTATTTTTGCCGATATATAAATGTGATTGAACTGATATATAAATACCTATAACAGTAAATAATGCAGCAGTAAAAACGACACATAAGATAGCAATTTAATTAGGAGTTCAATCACAACTCTCAGGCTACGTCTCTGTGAGCACTAGTCAACTCATCTAGGCTCTTTGGGATTATGGTATATGTCCTTTTTACAAGCTCTTGGCTCAACTCCTACTGTTTTACACATAAACAGTAGGCTCAGACACCATTTCATTCCCTGGCTCTTGAAGCTCTAGCTCTTGGTTCTGGTTCTTGGCTCTTGGTTTTGGCTTTTGGCTCTTGGTTCTGGCTCTTGGCTCTAACTCTGGCTCTTCGGCTCTAGCTTCTTTGGCCCTCTATCAGTTTACAGCTCTCTTGGCCTTTAACTTGACTTCCAAGTGACTCCCTTGGCTATTCTTTTTCCTTCTACGCTGCCTCTTTCTACTCTTTTTCACCTTAGCTTCTTGCTTTGGCTTTGCTTTTAGTAACAACCTTCAACAGCACCTGTCTCTGTCGTCTTGTGGCTTTTTAAGCCAAATCAGTGTTGTCGATTCATTTTCCCTTTCAAGCTCTCTGGCTTCCTATTTTGGTCCGCTCAAATCTCCTCTTTGAGCATTAAATAATCATTTCTAATACCTTTAGGGGAGGTGGCCACCTGTTCTACAACAGAAGAGTGCATCGGTGCTTGAAATCCCCTAAAAACAATCGTTCCCTTTTTACACAGAGAAATGTTGTAAAACACGGGAAAAATCACCAAATATTTGTTTATCGAACTTCAAAAGTCCTTAATTCCGCTTTATAACACTATTTGGTCTACCTAAAATCACTTATTGCAAGTCGTAATGCCCATTCCATGGCTTCCCTTTGTATTTAGAAAATACGTTAAAAACATTGAAAATATCGCAAAAATGGCTTTATGCAGACTTGAAATAATATACATTTGCATTTAGGAACCCCTTCAGGTCCAAATTCATCACATCAGTGCATTAACGAAATCTATGAAAATACATAAAAAATGCCTTTGGGTGGATTTCAAAATTTATGGCATATTGCTTATAACTCTATGGGGTCCGGCTATCGCATCGCATATATATGTATATGTATTATATATATATTGTATATATATATATATATATATAATATATATATATATATTATATATATATATATTATATATATATAGAGAGAGAGAGAGAGGAGAGAGAGAGAGAGAGAGATTATGGTCACTCTCGGTGTAGCTACGATGGATATTGCGATGCAACTTGTCGCAATCACATCTCACATAAGCCCTAGGCCATTTGGTAATCGCTCCACTATAATCGTCGATTGTGATATCATGATCACAATAATCATATAACATGTTCCGATATCCTCCGCCTGCCACCACCGATTTTGATTTGCTTATTAGATCTGGACCTTTGATCGGCTAGATCCAATGGCTCCTCTTCATTGTTGGTTTAAGCCCCCAATAGGCTTGTTTTTGGTCATTTCTTTGTGTTTTTTCCTTCTGATAGTGTAATTTGATATTTCCAAAACTTCTCCGTTTATGATGGTTTTGAACTTTTAGGAGATTTGGAAGACTTAGAGGGCTTTTAGGGCCCATTTTTAGGGGATGCGCTGGTCTTCCTTGGAAGAATTGTCTTCCTTCTTGCCTTCATGCAAAACTTCTGTTGAAATGGTCATAGAAGGTAGTTTGAACTCTTCTTTGCCTTGATCATTGATCCAAGGTGGCTCAAACAAATGTGAAGTACATCTACTCCACAACTTCCATTTGTACCTTTTTGAAAAGCTGTCAACAATAACTGTTGACAATGACAGAAACACAGACAACAACTGGATAGCCTAAACTCCTACTTCAACAAAAGAAACAGATTTTCACATCTTGTAAACACCTCCATGTCTTATATATGCATACAAATGATGCACTAGATAACAAGCCCACAAATTTAAAGAAATGACCCTTCAAGTCAAGCATGTAGAAAAAGACCATTAGGACTCTTTTTTAAAAGATGAAACACTTCATCATTATCTCCATCTGGAGACCAATTTAACTTCTCCCAAGTCAACATGGCATCACATGCATGTCAAAGAAATCAACCCTGCAAGTTAATTACACATACATGTTCAAAAACAAGGAAATCATCAACATCCTTGTGTTCATGCATCTCCTGCTCATGCATGCATTTCATACTTCAACTTTCACTTAAGCACACTGTACTTTTGAAGTTGAATTGAAATATAGTGTAGAGGCATCAATAGACATGCAATCTTAATCGGATAAGAACTCTACCTGTTTCTTACCAATCCCTTTCAAAGGCACTACCTTTGTCTGCACATCAGAATCATCATGTGAATCATCCTGAGACACATCATTCATGGAATCTTCCTTTCCATTTCTGTCATCTTCTCTTTCCACTTTCTTCAGCTTTTGTGGAAGCATTGCTAGATTCAGAGTCCAACATTTTGCAGCAAGATGTCCTTTCTTATGGCAGTAAGTGCACTGCATGTGCACCCTCTTGATAGCATGATTTTCCTTGTCCAAGGGACCTTTGACTTCTTGCTTCTTTTCCTTCTTCTACTTCCTGTATGTGGCCATTCTCTTCCAACATCTACAAACATGATGGTTATCCAAACCACAAAAGGAACATGCAATTCCTTTCCCATGCTTATGTGGAAATTTATCATGCTTTGAAAAATCAAAAGGAAGATGATTAGAACCAGATTTATACCTTTCTCTTTCACCTTTATTGCCTTCATGAGGACGTGAAGCAAATGAAGAAGTGGCTCCCTTTGGAACTCCATCAATCTCTTCAAGGTTGTTAGAGTTTCCACAACTCTCTGGTTCAAGTGTGTGCTTTTGAACACCTACATGCTGCAAATGATGTTTCAATCCATTGCATTCCTCTTGAATACAATCTTCACACTCTTGAAGACCTATAATGCAACTCTTTCTTGGAGCTATTTTAATGGTCTTCATGGCATCTTTGGAACTTTCTCCATAAGCTCTTCCATAGCCAAGACCCAAATAATTAGGCTTTCCTCAACCATTATTGGTTCAAAAATACCTTGTGCATGCTTTCCCAAGCCCTTTCCTTCATACCCCATCTTGGACATTAGCCTAGAACCTATGCCTCTAGTATGTTTTTCAAAAGAACCAATATAAGCATCCATAGAGGAAATTGAAGACAAACTGAAATGATTTACCTCTTCTTCAAGTTGATACTTGACTAAGGCTTCTTGGGCAACAAAGAGTTTTGTCTCCAACTCATGCATCCTTTTCAGGTTCATGTTTGCAATATGAAGTTGCCTCTCCATTTCCTACAATTTGTCAGAAAGCAACTGCTTCTCTTCCTCCATGGAATTCAACTGCTCTCTGAGTATGTTGCTCTTCCTTGCATCCTCATACATTTCTCTCACCATATCCATCATGGTGGAAAATTCTTACTTCATGTCTTCATCAAAGAATCTTATGAAGAACACATAATTTGAGGACCCACTTGTAGAAGTTGTCATTATACCAATGAACAAAAGAACTTCAAACAAGATTAGTAAAGGGCTTTATTAAGCAACCTTTTGCAACAAACCTCTCGTGCTTCAAGGATTGCCTTGAGGTCCTTTAGCATAGAAGAATGCCTTCAGCCCTTTTTCCTATTTGTCCTTCCTAGAATGAGCTATCAGTATCTTTCCCTTTACCTCTGGAAACTTAGAAAATAGTCAATCTACAAAACAAGCGTACAATCAACCTCTGACTGTTTAAACACCTTTCAGACAAGTAGTCATTGCTTTGTCAATCAAGCATTTTGATATAACCTTCTTAAAGGAGTGGTTAACCAAACATAAGCTCTGATACCACCTGATCTGAAAATGGGGCACTTAGGCTTCTTATCTAACTTACAAGAACCTCTCCCACTTCCAAAGCTTTAAATTTTCCCAGGTCTTATTGATTAACCAATGAGGAATTAAATATGTGCTTGAACATAAGGTGTATGCTGGTAATTGTTTTAGATTGTTTGTATGCTTTAAAATATGCTATTTGTGTTGGTATATAAATGTGCTTGAACTGATATATAAATACATATAACAGTAAATAATGCAGCAGTAAAAACAACACAATTTAATTAGGAGTTCACCCACAACTCTTGGGCTACATCTCCATGAGCTCTAGTTAACTCAACTAGGCTCTCTAGGATTAGAGTATAAGTCCTTTTTACAAGCTCTTGGCTCAACTCCTACTGTTTTACATAGAAACAGTGGGTTGAGACACCATGTCATTCCCTGGTTCTTGAAGCTCTGGCTCTTGGCTCTAGCTCTTCAACTCTGGCCTCTTTGGCCCTCTATTAGTTTACAACTCTCTTGACGTTTCACTTGACTTCCAAATGACTCCTTTGGCTATTATTTTTCCTTCTGTGATGCCTCTTTCTGCTCTTTTTCATCTTAGCTTCCTTCTTTGGCTTTTCTTTCAGCAACAACCCCCAACAACCTTCAGCAGTCCCTGTCTCTGTCATTTTGTGGCTTTTTAAGCCAAATAATCGTTGTCTGTTCATTTTCCCTCTCAGGATCTCTGGCTTCCTATTTTGGTCTGCTCAAATCCCCTCTTTGAGTGTTAAATAATCATTGCTAGTGCCTTTAGGGGAGGTGGCCACCTGTTCTACAACAGAGGAGTGCATCAGTGCTTGAAATCCCCTAGAAACAGGTGTTCACTATTTACACAGAGAAACACTGTAAAACACAGGAAAATTTCCAAATCTCTGTTTATCAGACTTCAAATGTCCTTATTTCTATTTTATAACACTATCAGGTCCACCTGAAATCACTTATCGCAAGTCACAATGCCCATTCTATGGCTTCCCTTTGTATTTAGAAAATACGTTAAAAACATTGAAAATATCACAAAAATGGTTTTATGCGGACTTGAAAAAATATACATTTGCATTTCGGAACCCCTTTGGGTCTGGATTCAATCGCATCGGCACATTCCTTTGCTTTTCGTTAATTAAACTAAATATGGGAAAATACATAGAAAATGCCTTTGGGCGGATTTCAAAATTTATGGCATATAATTTATAACTCTATCGGGTCCTGTTATTATATTATATATATATATATATATTATATATATATCGCTCCTCGGTGTAGCTCTGATTCGATATTGCGGTGCAACTTGCCACAATCACATCTCACATAAGCCCCGGGCTGTTTGGTAAGAGCTCTGCTGTAATCACCAATTTTGATATTGCGATCGCAATAATCATATAATATGTTTCGATATCCTCCACCTTCCACCACCGATTGCGACTTGCCGATCGGATCTGGACCGTTGATCGGCCAGATCCGACGGCTCCTGTTCATTGTTGGTTTAAGCCCCCGATAGGCCTATTTTTGGTCATTTCTTTGCGTTTTTGCCTTCTGATAGTGTAATCTGATATTTCCAAACCTTCTCCTTTTGCAATGGTTTTTATCTTTTAGGAGATTTTTAAGACTTAGAGAGATTTCAGGACCCACTTTTAGGCGATATGCCAGTCTTCCTAGGAAGAACTGTCTTCCTTCCTGCCTTCATGGAGAACTGAATCTATTGAAATGGTCATAGAAGATAGTTTGATCTCTTTTTTGCCTTGATCATTGACCCAAGGTAGCTCAAACAAATGTGAAGTACATCTGCTCCACAACTTTCATTTGTACCTGTTTAAAAAGTTGTCACCAACAATAGAAACACATACAACAACTGGATGGCCTAAACTCTTGCTTCAACAAAAGAAATAGATTTTCACATCTTGTGAACACCTCCATGTCTTGTATATGCATACAAATGATGGACTAGATAACCAGCTCACAAAACATGTCTTTAAACAAATGATCCTTCAAGTCAAGCATGTAGAAAAATACCATTAGGACTCTTTATTAAAAGATGAAACACTTCATCATTATCACCATTTGGAGACCAAGTTAACTACTCCCAAGTCAACATGGCATCACACGCATGTCAAAGCAGTCAACCCTGCAATTTAATTACACATACATGGTCAAAAACAAGGAAATCATCAACATCCCTATGTTAATGCATCTCCTGCACATGCATGCATTTCATACTTCAACTTTCACTTAAGCACACTGTACTTTCGAAGCTGAATTAAAATATAATGTAGATGCATCAATAGACATGCAACCTTAATCGGATAAGAACTCTAGTCATTTCTTACCAATCCCTTTCAAAGGTACTACCTTTGTTTGCACATCAGCATCATCATGTGAATCATCTTGAGACACGTCATTCATGGAATCTTCCTTTCCATTTTTGTCATCTTCTCTTTCCACTTTCTTTAGCTTTAGTGGAAGCAATGTTGGATTCAGAGTCCAACATTTTTTAGCAAGATGTCCTTGATTGGGGCAGTAAGTGCACTACATGTGCACCCTCTTGACAACATGATTTTCCATGTCCAAGGGACGTTTGGCTTCTTGCTTCTATTCCTTCTTATGCTTCTTGTATGTGGCCATTCTCTTCCAACATCTAGAAACATGATGGTTATCCAAACCAAAAAAGGAACATGCAATTCTTTTCCCATGCTTATGTGGAAATTTATCATGCTTTGCAAAATCAAAAGGAAGATGATTAGAACCAGATTTATACCTTTCTCTTTCACCTTTATTACCTTCATGAGGAGGTGAAGCAAAGGAAGAAGTGGATCCCTTTGGAACCCCATCAATCTCTTCAAGGTTGTTAGAGTTTACACAACTCTCTGGTTCAAGTGTGTGCTTCTAAACACCTGCATCCTGCAAATGATGTTTCAAGCCATTGCATTCCTTCTAAATATAATCTTCACACTCTTGAAGACCTACAATGCAACTCTTTCTTAGAGTTTCTTTAATGGTCTTCATGGCAGATTTGGAACTTTCTCCATAAGATTGTCCATAGCCAAGACCCAAATACTTAGGCCTTTCATTCAACAATACCTTGTGCATGCTTTCCTAAGCCCTTTCCTTCATAGCCCATCTTGGACATTAGCCTGAAACCTATGCCTCTAGTATGTTTTTCAAAAGAACCAATGTAAGCATCCTTAGAGGAGTTTGAAGACAAACTGGAATGGTTTACCTTTTCTTCAAGTTGGTACTTGACTAAAGCTTCTTGGGCAACAAAGAGTTGTGTCTCCAACTCATTTATCCTTTTCAGGTTCATATTTGCAATATGAAGTTGCCTCTCCATTTCCTGCAATTTGTCAAAAAGCAAATACTTCTCTTCCTCCACAGAATTCAACTACTCTCTAAGTATGTTTCTCTTCCTTCCATCCTCATACATTTCTCTCACCATATCCATCACGGTGGACAATTCTTTCTTCATGACTTCATCAAATAATATTGTGAAGAACGCAAAATTTGGGGACCTAAAGGGCTTTATTAAGTAACCTTTTGCAACAAACCTCTCGTGCTTCAAGGATTGCCTTGAGGTCCTTTGGGATATAAGAATGCCTTCAGCCCTTCTTCCTATTTGTCCTTCCTAGACTGAGCTATCAGTAGCTTTCCCTTTACCTCTGCAAACTCAGAAAATAATGAGTCTGTAAAACAAGCATACAATCAACCTCTGACTGTTTAAACACCTTTCAGACAAGTAATCTTTGCTTTGTCAATCAAGCATTCTGATATAACCTTCTTAAAGGTGTGGTTAACCAAACTTAAGCTCTAAAACCACCTGATCTGAAAATGGGGCACTAAGGCTTCTTATTTAACTTACAAGAACCTCTACCACTTCCAAAGCTTTAAATTTTCCCAAGTCTTATTGATTAACCAATGCACAATTAAATATGTGCTTGAGCATAAGGTGTATGCTGGTATTTGTTTTAGACTGATTATATGCTTTAAAATCTACTATTTGTGCCGATATATAAATGTGCTTGAACTTATATATAAATACATATAACAGTAAATAATGCAGCAGTAAAAATGACACATAAGACAGCAATTTAATTAGGAGTTCACCCACAACTCTTCGGCTATGTCTCCGTGAGCTCTAGTAAACTCAATTAGGCTCTCTAGGATTATGGTATAAGTCCTTTTTACAAGCTCTTGTCTCAAATCCTACTATTTTACACAGAAACAGTGGGTTTAGACACCATGTCATTCCCTGGCTCTTGAAGCTCTGGCTCTTGGCTCTTGGTTCTAGCTCTTGGCTCTAACTTTGGCTCTTTAGCTCTGACTCTTGGCTCTGGCTCTTTGTCTCTGGCTTCTTTGGCCCTATATCAGTTTACAACTCTCTTGGCTTTTCACTTGACTTCCAAGTGACTCCCTTAGTTGTTCTTTTTCCTTCTGCGCTGCCTCTTTCTGCTCTTTTTCACCTTAGCTTCCTGCTTTGACTTTGATTTCAGCAACAATCCCCAACAACCTTTAGCAGCCCTTGTCTCTATTGTTTTATGGCTTTTTAATCCAAATCGAAGCTGTCAGTTCATTTTCCCTCTCGGGCTCTCTGGCTTCCTATTTTGGTCCACTCAAATTCCCTCTCTAAGTGTTAAATAATCATTACTAACGCCTTTAGGGGAGGTGGCCACCTGTTCTACAACAAAAGAGTGCATTGGCAGTTGAAATCCGCTAGAAACAGTCATTCCCTGTTTACACAAAGAAATGTTGTAAAGCACGGGAAAAATCACCAAATCTTTGTTTATTAGACTTCAAAAATCCTTAATTTCACTTTATAACACTATCAGGTCCACCTAAAATCACTTATCGCAAGTCGCAATGCCCATTCCATGGCTTCCCTTTTTATTTAGAAACTACGTTAAAAACATTGAAAATATCGCAAAAATGGCTTTACGTGGACTTGAAATAATATACATTTTCATTTAGGAATCCCTTCAGGTCTGGATTCATCATAATGACATATTCCTTTGCTTTTCATTTATTAAATGAAATATGCGAAAATACATAGAAAATGCCTTTGGGCAGATTTCAAAATTTATGGCATATCATTCATAACTCTATCGGGTCCAGCTATCGCATCGCGCATATATCTATATATATATATATATATATATATATATATATATATATATATATATATATATATATATATATAATATATTATATATATGGCCACTCCTCGGTGTAGCTCCGATGCGATATTGCGATGTGACCTATCGCAATCGCATGTTGCATAAGCCCCGGGCCTTTTGGTAAGCGCTCCGCTGTAATCGCCGATTGTGATATCATGATCGCAATAATCATATAACATGTTCCAATATCCTCCGACTGCCACTACTGATTGTGATTTTCTGATCGGATCTGGACCGTTGATCAACTAGATCTGATGACTCCTGTTCATTGTTGGTTTAAGCCCTCGTTACGCCTGTTTTTTGTCGTTTCTTTTTGTTTTTGCCTTCCGATAGTGTAATCCAATATTTCCAAAACTTCTCACTTTGCGATGGTTTTGATCTTTTAGGAGATTTTGAAGACTTAGAGGGATTTTAGGACCCATTTTTAGGGGATTTTGCCTCTTTTTCCTTTGGAAAAAGGGTAGCTTCATTTTGTGATAACTTATGCATCCTAAGTTAGTTTTTGCCCATTCAAGTTGTAATAGATCCAGAATGAGACAATCTCTGCAATGGGGCTAGTTTCAATAACTTCCTTGGACTTTCATTTTCCTGAGTGAGGAACACTTAGACTTAGGAGTCTATCCAAAATCCATTTTGGATCAACGCAGTTATCTAGGCATATGCCTTGATAAACTTCTTGTAGTACCCAGTATGTCCTAACGTCAGGCGCAGTTGTTTCACTTTCCTAGGGGGTTCCAAATTTACACTGATAGCGATCTTCGCATGGTCCACCATCAGCCCCTGCTTATAGACAATGTGGCCGAGAAAAATCCCGAAAGGCACATAGAATATACAATTTTTCAAGTTCAGTGTAATATAAAATTTCGACATGTATCCAACATAAAGCATAGACTTACTACATGGAGTTTTACCAAATCAAACACAGTCCAGTCATCAAATTATACTTCCAGAAGCTTATGAATGAATTCTTTGAACACTGCCATGACTACGCGAGAAAATATTGCAGGTGTGTTTTTTAAGCCAAAAGGAATAATAGTGTACTAAAAACAACTCCACTCCAACGCGAAGGTTTTTCTTCTTCGATCCTCCGGCACGATTTTTATTTGATGATAACTTGAAAATCCATTATTGAATTAATATGCTTCCTGGCCGCCAACATTCTCTAATACTTCATCAGTAAATGGTGTTGGAAATTGGTCATGCACATAAGCATCATTCAGCTTCTGTAGACCTACGCATATGTGGATTTCTCTGCTCTATTTATTTTCTTAGACTACCATCGGGCTCACCCAATCAGATTCTTCAATAGGTTCTATAATGCCAGCATCCAGCAATTTATATAGCTCTTGGTGAACCTTCTTTTTATACTTAGGATTAAGGCGATAAGGCCTCTGCTTGACAGGCTTCACTTTCAGCTTCAATGTGATCTTCATAATGCCCAAATGACCAAGTATGCCCTTTAAATCTAAAAACTTAGTGGGGAAGAGATCCTGGTATTCGTGAAGTAATTCAGCAACTTTGTCTACCGTAGTGTCGTCCCAATAGTCTCCAATCTTCAAAAACTTCAGTTATTCTTCACTGCCAATTTTTACTTGTCTTGTTTTCAAAGGTGCGGAGATGTCTAGGTTATCTACTTGTGTTCCTTCTACTTCATGATGCCCTTCTGTCTCTAGAATATTGATATTCATTGAGTCTTCATCCTCCCTTTCATTGGTCACATTATAGCATACCAATGCATGGTGCAATTAGGTGCTCCAATCTGGTTGGGTCCAGTCCATAGGTTCTTTCAGTGTCCTAAAGATAACCACTTTAATTTCTTGAAGCACTTCATCAATTCTTGCAAACCCATCTTCGAAGCTGAAAGTCAATAAGAAAACCTCCTTCAATATGTCCATTCTGCAGTGTTGTCGTGGAGCTCTATTTCGAGATACCAGTTCATGGGGATTGTATCCAGGGTATGACAAAATATATGTACCCATTCTGCCTATGATTCCATCACCCACACCTTAGTCCACTTCACCAGGTGATCGCACAGATCATCCTTCCCACTATACTTCTCAGTCATTCTGGTATTAATATGCCCAAAGCATAACTTCATCAATCGCCTGTAATCTCGCCATCCAGCAAAACTATCCTTATGTGTACCCCACCATCATGCGACGTAGCATGCAATGCCAACTCAAATTCTTGAAAATGGTGGTTTTCAGGGACTTCATGCTCAAATTTATCTAAAAACATATCTACGTCAGTCAAACCATCATAATAAGGTAGCTTTCTTACCTCTGACAAAACACAGCACAGTGACTTCATCATCCTATTGAATCACAATGTAGACACTTCATTTAAGAGGTTTTTCCAATGCTCTAATTCCTCATCTAAGTCAGAAGTGCAGGAACTCTCCCGATCCCATGTGATTCCTCCATCCGTTGTTGGATTGATCCAATCCTGACCTCGCACTTTTATCTTGTAGATTTGATCCAGCTCATCGTCACTTTCTACATAATCGCAGACTGGTTCAGTATAGCGCGCCAGTTCCGTAGGATCTAGTGGCACTATAACCCTTAGTGACTTCCTTTCAAACGAAATTCTCCTCTTCTTCAAATTAATGGCCCCATTCATATCAATAGCCCAATCAATTCCCAGGAGCGCGGGGTAGGGATTACTTTCATCAACAATTTTTATAACTTCAAAGTCCGCTAATGCACTCGCACCTTCAATATCTACCGTCACACCATTCGTCCCATCGGGATGATTTTATGTTGGTATTCCATTCAAAGTTGAATCAAAGACCACTGCAGTGCAGGTATTCCCATCCTTTCCCATGTATGCTTCAGCAGAACATTCAAATTGGACCCTAGATCCAAAATTACCTGGTACATTTCATAATCACCTATCTCCGTTGTTAGCCACACTTGTGTCCTATTCATGCCTTATGCTTACTGATATTTCTAACCGTGCGCTTCTCTGTAGGATTCTTTTCCTTATTGGTGCACTTACCTATTAAGTATTGCAATCCTTCCATAGCCTTTCTGTCGTTCAATAACTTCATGCAGGTCTCCAAAAACTTAGTGAGTACGGAAGGATCAACCTCTCTTATCACACTAGTCTCTAGTGTCTTGTCCTGGCTTCCTAAGGTGGAGGCCTCAGTGAAGCTCTTTTTGCTTCCATGAATGTTTCCTTAACGCAATTAAGGTCAAGGGTGAATTCTTTCTCAGGAGCTTTACAGACCCATCCGTCTTCTTCAAGCTACTTACCTTTATCTGCATTACTAAACATACCACTTCTTAGTACAACATTAATGCTTTCATCCTCCTCACAGGGTTCATCCCTAATCATTTGTAGATTATGCGTAAGTTTCTGAGGTTGTGTTTTCTTCTCTTTCATTTTAGCTATTAGCACCATAAATGCTTCTATGGCGTGGATGAATTGTCTACAGTATTGACATGAAGGGTATGTAGGATTTGGGAAATGTCACACGAAGTGCCCCGGTTGTCCACAGTTGCAGCAGATAATCTAACCACGACCTCTACCAAGTCCTCCTCCTCCTCCTCAGCCTTGAAAAAACCTGCATGCTCCTCCTGCGCCTTGATCTAGACGCCAAGTTTCTTCTTGCATATGGTAAGTAGGGGTTCTTTCCATCATCAGCTCGTAACTTTGACAATGGCGCTCATCATGGCCCACAAATTTACAGAAATTGCAAAACAATTGTTGGGGTGTATGAACGAATGAAGTAAGTGGCAATTATCTGTCACATCTTTCCCATTGACTTGACAAATGGTGCACCATAGCGCAACTCTAGTGCTTGGCCTGGTCGGGGCTTTTGTCTTCAAGCCTGTAAGATAATTCGTCTATACTTGACAATGATCTTTATTGTGCCCATGGCCCTTGCACTTCAAGCATAAAACCTTTGTGCATACTTTTGGCTTAGTCTCCCTTTATTTCTTCAAACTCTGTAATTCTAGGTGCAGGCTCACTAACTGTGAGTGAATCTATTGTACACCTAGGTCCATATATTGAATAGGTGATGTGTGCAGCCTCATCGTCATCTCTAAGGCTTCTTCTTGCATTTCTATCTTCTGTTGTGATAGAGGGATTCTTAAATGCGGAAAACGAAATGCGATAAACCAGTTGCGATCTTGAGTATCTGAGATTTGCATGTTATCTTGTCTAATTTGGCACTTCAACCTTTGAGAAAAGTCCTTAGGTGTCTCAGCTCTCATTAGGATCTCCTTAAATTCAATTACAAACTGTGCCTTAGATTTAGGCTTGCTAAATTCTTTGTTCAAAGCTATTTAAGTCTCTGCTAATGATGCCTAAGGATTATCAGCACAATACTTAATGTACTAGGTTAGCACGCAATCCTGCAAGGCGGTAAAAAACTGTGCCTTCTTTATATTATCATCAGTGATTTGTTGTGTTGTCCATACAGTGTTTGCAAAAAACCAGAATTGCTCTCGATCTTGACTTCCTATTCCCTTGAAGATCAACATCTTCATTGCGTATGTCATGATGAATGGTGGAGGTGGAGGCGGAGGTGTAGGTGAAGGTGTATGAAATGGAGGTGGAGGTGGAGGTGGAGAGGATGGATTAGATATCCTCTGAATACTCTAAGTTATTTATTGAACATTTATTCGTCGTGTATTTAGCACTGCCCCTTCATCGTCACTTGAAGGAGGTTCAATCAATGGGCTATACTCTAGACCTGATCCATGACTTCTAAAGAGTCTACCACTTCGTGTAGCTCTGAACATTAAGGTAATGGAGTTACCCTCTTTTCACATAATATCATTTTAATCCACATATTCAATGACCTTAAGTACTTACCTCATGGTCCCTTTAAGAATCTTCGCTCAGCTTCGCTATAGCTAACTGAGGTATCGACGACAAATTCAGTAACAAATCCTCCCAGAACTCAATCAAACCAATGATCTATATCCCGCGCAATCTTTTTTTCAGATGCCTTTAGTCGTTGCAATAATTATAGATTCCACACTATAGGACTATCGAGCTTCCACCTCCCTCGACCATCTACCAATTTAGTTAACCACTCATATAATTCAATTGGGAAAGTGAAAAAGAATATTTTACGTACCTATGTATACAGATATTTGTTCAACCAATCCTCCTTCCATAGGCACGAATTCTTGTTTTCTTGAGCCACAAACTAGTGAATATTTTGATCTAACCACTTTTCAATCTCTTTCTTAGTCGAATTCCAGTGATGCAACATCACACATCTCTTTAAGCAAATCCCCATCCCAGCAACGGAACCATTTGTTGGCTTAGGGGGGTCCTGACCTAGGTTCGGAGTTAGTTCCACCAACCAATAAAACCTTACACTTTTGGCCCTTTTCACAACAACCAACATAACATAGGTTGTAGTCTCACCCGAAGCAGTATTGCGGATGCAAGAACCAAGTTTCTACATCCAGAGACTAGTGTGATGTCTTTCAGCACCTTAGATCTTCTTCCGCATAAATCGATAGACTTCTAGGGCTCTTTACTGTAACTAAGATAAAGCTTCCTTCAGACCTTTGCAAAGGTCTATGATCAGTCCTTGCGGACCTTAAGCAATTGATTTACCTACTTTCACACATCAACAAGAAACCCTAGATCAGAGTTCGCATAGATCTACTTAATTCATCAGAAAACATAAGAGAAATAGCTTCTAACTGCATGGAAGCGGATAACCATTCATTTCATATGTTATAAAGATAGATTCAATGAACGCACGTAGTATTCATTCAATATTTTATAAAACATGTCATTAATTGACAACATGTAACATAAACAGATTCAATAGAAATACTCAGTAATTCTTCAAAAAGTTGTTTTTATTGATCTTCAATTCATTGATTACAAACTATTCTGCCCTACGCACATAGTTGTAGGGGTTGGCGCACTCAATTGTGGACTCTACCTAGGCCTCCTACGCACACATTTGTAGGAGCCTTCTCTTCTTCACCTAAGCCCAGGAACTAGGGCCTTCCTGTCTTAGCAATTCCGTAAGCACCCGAAAACTATTCAATGTACCCAATTCTCTATCAAAATTTATCTCTAAGACTCATTATGACTCAACTATTTATAACTTTTCTTTATATAATACCATGGTCCACGGACCATGGGAGTATCTCATAACTGATCAAAAACAAGGGCTAAAACCTTTTGAATCCTATCTATCTACGTGCTTTGCATCCACATATCATGGATACTTTACATTATTTTTACAAAACTTTTACAAAATTTGGTTAAATTAACCCCAAAACTATCCCTAGGGACCCTATTCCAACAATGACAATCTAATAAGAAGAAGAATTTTAAAGGGTTTTACTCGTAATAGATTTTTCCCTGGTCTCAGACCAATCTTGGTGTCTCTATGTGTGAATCATTTATTCTATTGTTCCTTTATGTTCCACTGCAATGATGATGTTTTTCTTTCTATATAATTTCATATGTTGTTGAATAATGTTGTAAACTTGAATAATGATATGATGTTGTGGGGTGAATTTAATATGTAGTTGAAGCAATGAAATTATCTAAGGAAAATAACAATATAGCCCTATGAAAAAATAAAATTTTCTCATCTCATAAGTTGTCAAGATCCCGTGGAGTTTTTCAATCGTGAGATTCTTCAAATCCTACATTTCTTCAATGGAAGAGACTTTGGAATCGAACTTTGGGGTTAGTTATCTCAAAATATTTTCTACAACAGCAGTATCCTTTACTTCATCACCAAGACCTTTCATTGTGTTAACAATCCCATATACTCGAAGGAAAAATCTTACAATTCTTTCATCATTATGCATTCTAAGAGATTCATACTAAATTCTATATGTTTGAAGTTTAGCACTTTTTACCTTAGAGTCACCTTCATAGCTTTGAACAAGCTTATCCCTTATTTCCTTTATGGTGCTCAACTGCATAACTTTCACAAACTCAGATTCAACCAAACCTCCCAAGATGGAATTTACAACCTTTGGATTTTTCTCATACTATTTATTTCCTATACCATATATGGGAAGGGAGACCGATTATTGATATCCACCTTCAACAATTACACATACATCAACTCCTAGTGCTTGCAAGTATGATCTCGTTCTAATTTTTGAAAATGTAAAGTTAATATCATTAAGAAAAGTTGGCTTATTAGAAGATACTCCGTCTTGACTGCTCATTTTGATAATTCTCCCTTTAAGCGATCAAGCTTCTTCTAAGGGATCTTCTCTAATTTCTAAGAGGAGGGTTGAATCAGTATCTTTAATTCACTTAAACTTTCAATTTCACATTTAGAATTATGTAAACTTGTTATTTATCTAACATGCATGTGTACGCGACTCTATTGAATGTAACCTATGTATATCTAGATAACTAATTTTGCATATGTTCCATTAGATGTTTATCTTTAACCAATGAATCATTATTTCATTATCCATTTTTTAAGTAGTAACCATGAGCAATAAAGAGCATATAAATAATCAATACACAAGAAACATATCAACACATACAGACACCAGGATTTTAGGTGCAAACCAAATGTGGGAGAAAACCATTTTTGTTGTCATCTTTATCTTCTTCTTTTATTATAAAGAAAATATCCATTACATCTTATACTAGCACAGACTCTTACTAGAATGTAGGCACTCACTTGCAAGAGGATACAACTTTTGATCATTATCCAACACCCACTAGAAGGAGCTACAACCCCATGATCTCGTTTATCGGCTACTATGAGAAGGGAGGTCCTAACCCCTCATTAAAGGTTACAACCCTCGACACCTTTTGGAAGATGTTTCATAATATTTCATATTGGATCCGCCTATCAATGAATCATCAAAACATGCAGGCCACCTTTCATCAAATTTTCATGCTAGACCCACACCAACAATAAGCCCAAACTAATATGCCAAACTAAAATATTGAATCTCAAAATCTGAATCACTGAAGCACTATAAACCAACTGCACTGAAACATCAACCCACTGAATACTGAAGCTAACCAATCACATAACTGAATCTCAACCAATACAATTAAACAAATCAATGCAATACCAAATAATACTATCACACGTCAACCATTCAACCATTCACTGATTAATCACACTATTGGATACTTGATAGTCATCACAGAAACAATGTGCAGTCACTACAAACCCTAATCAATATTAATTTTAGAATATATACGTGAATTTTCCGAAGGATACCCACATATATACGTGCTTACTATGTATAACACATGCATACATATCTCAATTCACTGAATGTTGAAACCGAATCAATGCATCATCCATTGAGTTACTGACACACTGAGTCGTAGTAACAACTTAATCACAAATCAACACCTTGTAGCATCATCACTAACCATTATTCTAATCCATAATAAACTCAACCCAGTCAACACTACCAGACACATATCATCATGATAAAGACATCATTGACAGACAGTAGCAAATAGAACAGACATCATCAATTGTCATCATCAAGCAACAAATCAAACCCTAGTGCATATATGCAAAAATAATAAAACCGATATGTGTATGTACTCGATTACCATGCATAACATCCATGTATAATTCAACATATTGAATAAATTATCAGATAATTTATACGAAACAATAATAAACCAGATTTGTGTATGTAAGAGGCCTTGTTGAAGAAAACTTGCATACAAATCTTAAATTACTGAGACCAACCTTTGCTACAAACATAACATAATTTCTACATATTTTATCGTCAAATCATAGATCACTTCAAAATCATTCAAAAGTATCTTGCATCATTAGATACTCAAATATAAACAAGTCAGTCAAATATAACCATTAGTACTCAATGCACTTTCAGACCTCTCAGATATGAGCCTTATCCTTGCTCCCTGTTGCACACCTGTTTCAAATCAGATCACACATAAATAACCCATTACATTGCACACTTAACTCCTTCATCTCCATCTCCTTATATAGTTTTTTCCTTTGTCAATACCACAGGAAAATCCCTTCTTAATGTTGTTAGTATTTGTTGACGAGATGAAATAGATGTTGTCCACACAATACTATGGAAAATTACCTATCCAATTTTCCATGGTTCGAATTATGTATGTGACTTTTGTTCATAGTACCTGTGTATGTACACGACTCTTCTACACAGGGGTCGCATATACTTTTCAAACTTCACATTTTTCATGTAACTGAACTGTCATTTCTCTTTCATATCCTCTAAAATATTTGTACCATCAAACATGCCATCTGCACTAGTTCTACAATCATCATATTATAACCAATTTGTCATCAAGACACCAATTTTTCATCAAAGACATATTTATCAAGCAGGTTTCCATCAAGGACAACACATTAACCATAATGCCAACAACATGTACTTTTGAATGAGCAAGTAAGTATGCCTTGTGAAATGTTCAATTTTAATATGTATCCATGTTATTTCACTGAAAGGAAAGGTAAAGTGATCCTTTAAAATAAAAATATTACTATTATTCCAATAAAAATGCACAAACATAGATATGAAAGAATTGTTGACTGTCTAGCAAAACACTACACATGGACATAACGATCATTTAAACAATTACAACATACATTCAATAAGATGAAAACCAAATCCAATCAAATAGTTCAATTTCTTTAGTGCATATGAACAAAACACATACTAAAAACATATAAAGGATGGTCTTATTGCATTCACAATATATGCATGAAAGTGTGTTGGCTCAACGAGCTTCAACTATTAAGAGAAAGTTCCAGGATACAATGATATTGTGAGACACGACTAGCTCCAACAGTGGAGCATTAAGCCAATAATTTCTCTCGAAAAGAAAAATATTCCTCTCTAATGCCTAGATGGAGAAGCCAAGGTGAAAATTCATTTGCTTGAGTAATGAGGCTTCTTTTATAACAAGAGGAATGTCCCTTCATATTCCTCATGACTCTTAGACTACCCTCATGAACCTTCCACTTCTAATGTGACCTTCTAACTTCCACGAGATTTTTGGACTTTTCCTAATGACTCTTTTCTCCACATTAGAGGAATTTTGAGGTCTAAAATGGGTCTCCTAATGAAATTATAAAATAATAGTGGAATTAATAAAATAAGATTACATTACATCATCAAATTTTAGAGGGAAAAAATAAAAAAACTACTTTTTAAACTTATCTCCTTATGGATTTACTCAAATTTTGAGCGGGAACACTCGTTGGATGTAGAATTTGATGCCTCATAAAAAGAGTACTCATGTTGCATACTTTTGACGGACCCTACTACATGAAAAAATGAGAAATACATGAAAAATGTGTTTGCAATCAATTTTTTTCATTTATTTCTCATTTTGCGTGTAGCAAGGTCCATCGAAAGTATGCAACATGGGTACTCTTTGGATGAGGAATTAAATTTTGCATCCAATGAGTACTCCCACTTGAAGTTTGAGTAAAAAATTAGGGAGATAAGTTGAAAAAAAATAGTTTTATTATTTTTTAATCTTTTTACTTTTTTACTCCAAAAATGGTGAATAATCCCCCATGGTTGACATCATCATCTTGAATCCTATTGATTCTTATAAAGTTTATTTTGGTTCTACATTTTTCTTAGGAGGCCCATTTTATAACTCAAAATGCCTCTAATGTATATGACTCTTGGACTTCCACATATTTACCTTTACAATATTTCCCAAAATTACATCATCATGTGATGACAACATGACAAGTCATAAAAATTGATGACATGGACTCATAGTGACTTGTAACATGGAGTTCTTTGGTAAGTGATGAAATTGCCACTGTATCTTTAATACCTGTAATAGATCTTACAATTTTGTTTTCTTTTACCATCCAAAGGGTATTGAGAAATCACGGAGCCTTCACGAGGCACTTTGATCATCTAAATCCATCTTCCATTCAATTATCGCAACAAGGTTCCTTTGTGCCTTTTTTCTTCAAGATGCTTCTGTGTGTAGCCTTTCTTGACAAATATCCCTACAGATATTTTCCATGCTTTACTGAACACATGCAAGTATATATCACTCATGGAAAGCAAACATTAGCTCAAAAATATATTTTTTATCATGCTTCATGCAAATTTTCTAATTGTGGCTCAACAGTGTGAAAAGGAGAGAGGGAGAGGCCTTCTGGCTGGAGATATCACTTGCAAGAGATAGAGTAGGGATTAATTGCTAATTGTGATTATGCCATGCAAAACTCTGGAGGAGGGGGAGACAAGGTGGGTGCAAGTCGTAGTTGCAAGGGGTAATGGAGCATGACTATCCACTAAAAGTGTGCCCTACACTAGGGAGGGACACGAGGAGGGAATAGTTCGTAATAATAAGGCACAAGGGGAGGCATCGCTACCCATTGGAAGTGTGCAATGTGCAACACTGGGAGACATGGGCTTGACTGACACGATGAGGGAGGAGAAATAGCAAGGAAAGTATGCTGACCAGAATTGTGCAGTGCATAGGACGGGTAGAGAGAGGACTTAGGGTGGCGCAAGTCACAATTTTAGCTGACAAGAAGGGTCTCAACTAGGCCTTGGAAGTGCGAAGTGCATTCTTCCTAGCATAGAGGGGAAGCTTGCAAAGTCAGAAAAATGACTAAGTATAGAAGGGTGAAACATGTAAAATCACACTAAGTTAGGGATATAATCAAGCATAACACATATCAAATCAATAATAAAACTTAGGTAGGACCCAAGAATGAGAAATATACACCAAAACCCCAGCTCACAAACAATCTCCAAGTGCAGCAAATAAAGTATATGCAGGTGCAACACATAGGTGTCATTTTGTACTAATTAGTGCATTATGACTCGAAAGCGCATTATTGCTTCCCTTAGTGATCTAACAACACTTAGGAAGGAACATGAAATTTTTAATAAGTGTGAAAACATGAAATGGCACTTGAAAACCAAAAGTGACACTTCATATGGCAGAAGGTAGGCTGCAATATTCAAATATAACAAAATTTTGGAACATGTTGTAGCAGCGACAACACTTGGCGACACACTGGGTGAATTTCAGCTTCTTTGTTTGGGTCTTGTCCTTTGGGAAGTATTGAATCATCATAAGGATTACCCTAACTTCACCATTTATCTTAGTTTATGTTGGCATTATGATACAGGTGTTGTCCTTGATGGCAACTCACTCAGAGGTATGATATAGGTGTTGTCCTTGATAGCAACTTAATCAGATGACAGATCATAGTCCAGCAGGTCAAGAGAGAGGTATACATAGGTTAACCTTGATGAAAGTGCGTATACATGCAGATAAGCAGAACAAAAGGCTCATATACGTACACACACAGGTTCACAGAAGGAAAGGCGCGTACATGTTGGAAAACTAAGTTTTGGTCCGTGGTATTTGGTCCATGGTATTTTGGTATTGGTCCATGGTATTGACCCCAGGTATTGGTCCATGGTATTGACCCCAGGTATTGGGTCCAAGGTATTGGATCTACATGGTTTTGGACCATGGTATTGAGAAAGGCCTAAACCTATATAAGGAGAAGATCATTAGGCCAAGGAGAGGGCAAGAGTGCAAGGATTGAATATTTGATGAAGTGTGAGATCTAGTATGCTGGTTATGGGTTTGTGATGCTTAGCTTGATCTGAATCAAGGATGCACCTATGCGGTTGATGATGGATGATGGATCGGGATCATGAGGCTTGGAATGTATTATCATTACGTGGTTTGATCATGGATAGACTAGATCTGAATTACTGACGCATGTTTTATTGTATAAATGTTATGATCTG
>APFE030106539.1:199481-210026 GCA_000404065.3 Pinus taeda | reverse complement strand
ATTTAACATATATTTGTAGTATTTAGAAACTATTACCAAAGTGCTAATATTGTTGACCTTGTTATTCAAAAGGACTAATATTGTTGTTCTTGTGATTCAAATCAATATGAAGTTGTTTTTTTTGGGAAACCATGCAAAAAAGCTTTTTAATAGGGCCATGACCATTGTAGTGGCATTTGTTTAAATGAGCAATTTACTATCTTATAACATGTTTTGTATTATGTTTTATTAAAATGGAAATTTCAACTTGAATTTAAGTTTATTGCAACTACTTCATTGAATTTTCTATTTATAAAAAATATATTACTACACATATTTGTATATTTAATTTTATAGTATTTTTTTATAGATTTTGGACTAAGATTTAAAAAAAAAAATTGGTTGGTAAAGAATTTGTTATCTTTATATATATAGTTGGTCATTTTTTTCTTGAATGATGATGATAAATCAACTCACATTGATGCATAAGAGTTAGTGATCATTGTCCTCAAAGATGGTTCACAACTGATTTATTATAAGTTTTTCCACCTTAAAAAAATTAATTTTTCTGCATACAAAATATTACTAAAGAAAACACATATCTAGGACTACCAAGTTTCTCTAATTCTTTCTAAGCCTTCAATGATGTAAAGGGTCTTAAATGCATAAAAGCCCAATACTCATCACTTCAGTAACAAGCCTTGCTTTTATTGGTAGTTCAATTATGTCATCACTGTGTTTTCTCAATAGACTATTGTAAACTACTTCCATTTTATTTGGAAAATTAATGGTTATCCATTTTGGAAGATTTAGCCCCTCCACAAATATGTTGTTGGCTAGTTTCTTCTTTGTTAAAATCTCCAACAATACTATTCCATAACTATATACATCTCTTTATGATGAAACACTTTCACCCAATCCATATTGGGCAAAATTATTCAAACCATTTTAACAAAAATAAAATCAAATAAGAAATCTATAAATGTGACAAAACGTAAGACATGAATGCATATAACTAGACAAAAAGTCATACCTAGGTAAATATAACCAATGGATCCTTTAAGTGTATGTGAAAAAGTCATTGAATCTATAGCATTTGCAAAAATTATTCTTACAATACCAAAGTTTACTATATAACATGTTATGTCATCACCTAAAATCACATTACTCGGTTTAAATCACAATGTACCACTTGCACAAAACATTGGTGGTGTAGATATGCCAAACCTTGAGCTATGTCTATGGCGATGTGTAGTCTTTGATTGAAGCTCAACTGACATACATCTTCACCAGGGTATAACCACTCTTCTAACCTACCATTTTGCGAATATGTAAATACTAAAGATTTGATATCAAGGTTTGAACAACAGGTAATGATTCTGATCAAATTCTGGCATTTAACTTTTCCCAACTCATTACATTCACTGATATAATTTTAGTGAGCCTCTTCATTTTGAAAATTGAGGACCTTGATTGTAACCAATGTGCCATTGATCAAGACTCCTTTATAGACTGATCTAAAACTACCAACTCCTAACAAGTTCACACCACTGATTCGGTTAATTGTAGAAATAAGTTCCTCCTGTGAAATTCTTAGACGGCCTAAATTCCAAGGAATAGCTTTTGTAATCTCGACGAAAGCTCTCCTCGAACCTATCCCTTGCCATGTTGCCAAATTAAGAATCCAATGAATAAAATTCATATTACAACAACACAAATGCCAAAAGGAATCATTACCATTTTCACAAGCTAATGATTATTGTGAATATTGGAAATAGGTGATGGACATCGTGGCATTTGTACCCATTTTCTGCTCAGACTGAGATATCCCATGAATGCTCTGCTCCTATGTCTTCAGAAAATCCCACCTTTGGAACTTCCCCCATCAATTTATTGAAAGAGAAGTTCGTATGGTGATGCATTTTAAGGTTTTATAGGGACATTGCTATCGTTCTTGATAAGTTGTTGCCAGAGAAATCCAAGTCCTCCTAAAATCCCATTTTCCCAAGTGAATCAGGAATTGGGACATCAAATGAGTTCAACGACAGACTGAGATATTGTACTTTTGTGCAGTTGTCAAGTTGGCTTGGAATACAACCCGTTAACTAATTGAAAGCAACATTTATTTGCTAAAACATGGTCATTTTGCTAATTTCCAAAGGTAGGGGACCTTCTAATAAATTGTTGGACAGGTTGAAGAAGAATTGCAAATTTGGAAGACCTGCAACTATTTGTGGTATATTACCATGGAACCTATTGTGAGTCGGGTCCAACACCTCCAATCTCAGGAAATCTCCTATGTTGGGGGATATGTTTCCGGATAATTTCTTTTGATCAAGGTAGAGGTTTCTCAGCTATTTTAGTTGACCCAAAGAGTGAGAAATTTTTCCATAGAACTTGTTTTGGCTCAGAGATAAGGGTCCTAATGTTTGTATCCTACCAATTTCTGTTGGGATACTTCCTTGTAACTTTTTTTTTCCTAGATACAATCTTTCCAACTTTTGAAGTTTGCCAAGTGTTGGAGGAATGGATCCAATGAATATATTCCACTCTAAATTAAGGTATGTCAGTTTATCCAGTTTTCCAATCTCTGGTTGTATTTTTCCACCTATTTCATTGTGGCTCAAATTGAACATAGACATTCGAGAAAATTGTTCAATGGAAAAAGGTAGGGTGTTAGTAAAATGATTTTCACCTGTGTTTATTTGTTCAAGGAAGGAGAAATTAGTTAGAGAAGTAAGAATAGGTAATGTTGTGTTGATACCACTTATGAGTTGATTTCCTCCTAACAAGATGCATTCCAATCTGAATAGCTGACCTAACTACACAGGAATTTCTAAGATGCATATAAAAGATTGGGGCTCAAGTATATGCAAGCCTATAGCCTATTACATTGGGGATTTTTGAGAGCTAATTGTTGATTGCGGTTGGAAAAATACCAGCAATCTCATTCTTGCCTATGTGCTGGAGGGTAGCAACATGGTAAAAAAAAAAGAAGAAAAATATCATTGAGTCATACCATGAATATGGTCTATAATCAATAATGTGTTTAAATTTTCGTACTCAATAGCCAATGCATGGAAAGAAAACCATATGCACATAATCTGACATTAAATTTTAATATTGCCAATCACTTTGTAAAGTACACCTTATGGATAGCATTGGTGGCTAAATAGAGACATTCCAACAGTTGTTTGCCTTTGTGTCAGTTTACAAAAATAAAAAAATTGGTATAGTTGGATACAAAAAATAACCTACAACTACTTATAAAATAGTCAGATATTTGTCCATCCAGTCAAGGTTTAGTGGCAAGTCCAACTGCTTTTTGTGAATATAACTCAAGTTCAAATCCCAACAAGTGGGCTCTGATAAAATTAGCATCTGAGACTAGTGAAAGTCCCAGCAACCTTGACAACAAATGGATGGAAAGAAAAATTAACCAATCCCCACTATAAGCCCAAACGTTCCCGTTTAAAAAATAAAAATTCAGTTAAAAAGTCAATTATTGCAATCATTGGACTTGAAATTGTGGAGAACAAGAACAAAAAAAAGCATAACTTTATAATGAGAATATGATTTAAAAGGGGGATTACTTTCAAGTGAAGTCTTTTCCATACCATTCATTTTTTCTTTGTAAATCACACAACTTCTTCAACTTGAGAAAGCCCAAGAATAAGATATATCTCTACATCTTCACATCCGCCGTAAACTAATCCAAGTTGAAGCCTCTAGATTTCCAAAACATTCATTGTATCTAAAATTCTGGAGTATATTTGAAATCTACCAACTACACCAAACGGCCACCCAAAATGACACTTGGTTGCTATGTTACTCCCAATGTCTCCAAACTTTTTTGTCGTAACCAAAAAAGAGGACCAAAAAAGTAGAACTATTACAAAAACTGGTAATTATTTGATTGCGACCCAGTTTTTAATCAAGGAAAAAAAGGTCCACAAGATATCATCTGGAATTTTTATCTTCTAAAATCAAATATTAGACTGCTCACTATCAAAGTTGGGCTTCTTTGTAGGAAATCAATACTAACAAAATGAAATTGGTTATTGAAATAATATATCAGAGTTCCTGCTGTGAACACTGAAAAAAGCAGCCTCAGAGATAGTGAGACAGTTTGTAGATGCTTGTTTCTCCATGTTGCATGTTTCTGGTTGGGCTCATTTCATCCTTTACTCTGTGTTTTTAGTTGAATCAATGATGTGCTTCATAACAACTTGTCCAATAGGCAAATTGTAATTCAAAGTAATTTCCATCAACATATTGTTTAACCCTCCATCTCAAAACACTTTAGTAACTACTAATTGCAATGACCCTTTTTCAACTAAAGCATGTCAAAGCATGTCTGCATGAAAGAATAATTTTCACTGACAGATTATTGAGCCTTCCATCTAGAAACACCTTACTCTAGCAGCTACTAATTGCAACTACCATTTGTCAACCAAAGCATTCCTTCATGCTTCTTGCTGTGGAAACTGTTATTTTTATTGTCTGTTAAGAGGACATCACAAATAATCCCCACATGAGCATACCCCATCTTTGAAATGATGGAAATGATTTGCATACCTCACAATAGTTTCTCGATTAGAAATCTTGGCTATAAGGTTTGTTGCACTATGGCAGTCATCACACACATGAAGGTTTTTTGTTATCCTTATAAGGGTTTTGGAGCTTGTGTGGATAAGGCCAAAAGCAATGGCCAACTTCTCGTTATGACAATAAAGCATGTTCTCTTTGGCCTATTCTTCAACGTCATGCAACACAAAATTTATGTTAGGCACACACCCTGCTTCTTTCATCTACCCAGACAAGGTCTCCAACATTTCATAAATTTGATCATACTTAGGGTGTGATCTGTCTCCTATAAGAAATTTATTGATCTGCCTATTTACATCAATCAAGTTGCATCCTAGTGAATTTTTCAGTCTTCTATTTTTCATCATTATTCTCACCTTTGCTAAATCAACCCACCTACCAGCTACAGTATATATGTTTGAGAGAAAAACATAGTACCCACTATTTTTTGGCTCTAAATTAAAAAGCTGACCAGCCACCTTTTCTGCGAGCTCTATGTTGCCATGAATTCTACATGCACCAAGAAAGGCTTCCCAGACATCAGCATTGGGTTCTAGTGATCCAGGTGGATATTGGTGGCCACTTGCTAAGTCCACTTGGACCCCCACCATTGTTCCTTTTAGCTTTCCAGTTTCCTTAATTGTAGCACAGTTTATTATTTTTAGCAGTTTTTCAGGTCCTGAATTTCTGGAGCCGTTTTGAGGCCCTAAATGATGTTTTTTGGGAAAATTGGGAGCAATATGGGTCCATGGACCAATGTCTCTCTTCCCAAAGTTGTATTTATTGGATAGATCTTTCTAAAAAGATATTGTGTGCGTCAAACAGAGATCATATGCCAAAGTTACGACCCCGAGAAGTATATGTACCAATTTACCCAAACATGGCCCATAGTATGGCGTTTCATCTTCTAAGGTTACGTTTTTGGATGTTTAGGGTTTTCCATTGTTTCTCAATAATAAATAGGCCTTCGAGCTTCATTGTAATAGAGTTCACAGGCATGTAGCCGCCACATCTCTTCTCAGAGATAAACTACCATCGCCCTAGCTGGTTTATTTCCATTACTGTTTGTAAGCATATTTCAGTATTTTAATTAATGAAATGAAGCATTATTTCCGTTGCATATCTGTGTTTATGGTTATCTCTATAATTTGTTGCATTCTTGTTTAAGTCTAAATCATTGGTATCAGAGCGGTTTTCTTTTTCTCTATTTTTCTTTGCATGTCCCCAATGAGGTCGGGATATAAGGAGTTAGGGCTTGAACTAGTCAAACCTTTGCAAGACCAGCCTCGCAAATCCGGACGGCCTCCCATGGCGGATGAGAAGAAAGACGAGGGGGCATGAGATCCTATCAAAATCTTGCTCAAAGAAGTCCTTGAGTGACAAATGAATGCGATGATGGACAACTTTGCCCAAATCCTTCAGCGGCTACCTAGGGGCGACGCATCGGCTTCCAAAAATTACTCTGGAAACGCTATACCGTTTAAGGTACAAGTTAATTTTGAAATCCCCATATTCGAGGGTTAGATAGATGCAGATTTCATCAACAGATGGTTAAATCTGCTAGAGGGTTATTTTTTCTGTTCATGATTTTTCCAGTCGGGAAAAGATTATTTTCACTCTTCTCAAAGCAAACCCCCATGTCAAGGACTAGTGGGAAACCCCCTGCGAGCAGAAGGATGAAAGTACAGGCTCACTATTTTCAACCACACCCACTTGGGATTCATTCTAGGATGCCATCAAGGAGTAGTACTACCCTATCGGAAGCTATGAGGATCAATACATAAAGGGGACCAGGTTGCGGCAAGGGAGGGACCAAGACGTGCTGGAGTTTACCAATTTTTTCCATACCCCTCCCACAAAGTTGGCTATCAAGGGTTCAGAGGATCATTTTGGTACTCAAATATCATGGCTTCTTACACAAGTACATCCAAGAAGAAATAGAATTCCTAGACATCCCCTCGCTTGGCATAACATACCGATATATCGTCAAGGTCGAACAAAAGTTTAAACAGAAGAAGCGAGACTTTGGATCTATGAATCCAAAGCAAGGGAAAGGTTCCCCCAAGCCACAGAACAAAGGACAAAGCTAAAGCGGGGTGGCCCAAGACAACTCACCAAAGCTGCAAGTAAAGAACAGTGTCATGAATCCAAAAAAAGACATGGGAAAGTGGTGTGAGTTCCATAAGAGCTCCACTCACAACACAAGTAAGTGTCGGGCCAAGTAGTCACTGGTGGCCGAGCTAAAGGTTTCATAATCAAATGCATGTTCTGACTTTGAGTCAGAACCCGACAAGGGGATTGATAAATGGAAGCAAATTATCGATGCGGAGCCCAACGCCAACGTTGCCACCACAAAGATACAGAAGGAGGAACCCGAAGATCCAAAGGAGGAGGAGCGTCTCTTGCACTCCCAGATGTGGGTAAAGGGCTCCCCGCTATAGTTCATTGTCGACAACGAGAGTCAAAAGAACCTCATTTCGGCAGAGGTCATGAAGCGGTTGGGCTTACCGACCACAGCACATCCACAACCGTACACCATCAAGCGGATTCACCAAGGACAAGATCTTCGTGTGAGTCAATAGTGTCGCCTTCCATACAACATTAAGCCCTTCACGGATGAGTTATTGTGTGACATTGCTCCCCTTGAAGTTTGTGATGTATTATTAGGAAAACCATACTTGTGGCAGCGACATGCTGTGTATGAATCAAGGCCCCGTGTTGTTATTGTTACTTTGGGAAATAAGTTGTACAGGATACCAGAGGTAGCACCGCCTATTGCCATCTCTTTGGTTATTGCAAAACAATGCGGTAAACTCATTTCCGAGACCATGAAATTTGTTTTCCTGATGATACGCCCTCAAGGAAAGAAGAAGACAGTGGCCATGACCTCCAGACAGGGCTCCTCCGTACGACAACTATAGATGGACAAGGTCATGGATGAGTTTGAGGACATCTTCACCTCCCCCCTAGGGGTTCCTCTGCACTGTCAGGTCAATCACTCCATCGATCTGACCCCAGGTGTGCCACTGCCCAATGGACCAATATATTGGTGTTGTGTTCTGGAGAATGATGAAATCAAGAGGCAGATTCAGGAGCTGCTGCAAAAAGGTCACATCCGTCTGAGTTCATCACCTTGTGGGAGCCCGATCGTGTTGGTACAGAACAAGGATGTGACTTGGAGACTCTGTATTGACTATCGGGCACTAAACAAGATCATTGTCCATAATAGGTACCTGATCCCACGGATTTATGACCTCTTGGACCAACTAAAGGGGGCAAAATATTTCAGCAAGATCAATTTGAAGTCGGGATATCACTAGGTACCAATCGAACCCTTTGATGTGTGGAAGACTGCCTTAAAAGCCAAGGAGGGCCTTTTTGAATGGTTGGTTATGCCTTTCAGATTGACGAATGATCCTGCAACCTTCATGAGGCTAATGGATGACATCTTGTGGCCATTCACCAACTCATTTGTAGTGGTATACTCGGATGACATCCTGATCTTCAGTGAGAGTTGGGAAGAGCACCTCTACCACATCCGACAGGTTCTCCAAACACTGCGGCAACACAAGTTATGTGCCAATTTGGAGAAATGCACTTTTTGCATGACCTAGGTTCAGTATCTAGGATACATTATTAATGAACATGGGGTGCATGTGGATCTAGCCAAGATCCAATTCATTCAGGATTGGCCATTTCCAACCACTCTGATAGAGCTCCGTAGCTTTCTAGGTCTTTCCAACTTGTACTGCAGGTTCGTGTTGGGATTTTCTCATATCACTTGGCCCTTGAGTCAAGTCACCAAGGGAGGAGCAAAAGAAAATTTCTTTTGGTCTAAATCTCAACAGAAGGAATTCACAAATTTGAAAGATCGCCTTTGCACGGCACCAGTGCTCGCATTACCAGACTTGCAACAACCATTTGAGGTCGAGACGGATGCCTCTGACTATGCTATTGGGGAAGTCCTTACTCAACATGGGCATCTAGTGGCATATCATAGTGGGACACTTTCAGACACAGTCTGAAAGTATCCCACTTATGAAAAAGAGATGTATTCCATTGTACAAGCCTACCGGCAATGGAAGCATTACATTTTGGGGAAGGAAACAGTCATCCACACAGACCACCGACCCCTACAGTTCATACAAGCCCAAGGAAATTGTAGAATGATCACCATCAGAATTGGTCCACATACCTGCAACAGTTCCATTTGAATATCAAGCACAAGAAGGGTAGCACCAATAATGTTGTAGATTACCTCAATCGACCACTGATCATGGCGTTAACCACCGTGCTCAAGTCTTGTGGGCACAAGACTTCTAATTGGCCACTTCTCGACAAAAGTGACCCAGAATTTGGCCACACATACCAGACACTCTTGGAGGGTCAGCATGTTCCAAATTTTCACCTCTAGGATGCCCTATTATGCCACCTGGGTCACCTTTGTGTTCCTTCAAGCAAGAATGCCAAGATGATTTTGGAAGGGCACTATAGTCGGGCTGCAGGGCATTTCGGGGCCGAGTTAATGGTGGCAGTACTGTAGAAGTATTTCTATTGGCCGAATCTTCAACAGGATGTCGGGAAGTACATCAGATCATGCACTGCTTGTGCCATTGCCAAACTGACCATCAAGAAGCAAGGCCTCTATACCCCGTTGCCTACCCCTAGTTGACCTTGGGAATCCATCTCCATGGATTACATGTCAGGCCTTCCTTCCACTAAGCATGGAAACGACTATTTTTTTGTGGTCGTAAAGCGTTCTCGAAGATGACCCTTATGGCGGCCTGCAAGAAGAATATCACAGCAGAATCCACTGCTAAACTCTTCTTTGAACGAGTGTGGGTACAATTTTGGATCCCACAGTCTATCATCTCAGATCGGGACAGTAGGTTCTTCAGTACATTTTGGTCCAGTCTTTGGCCGATGCTGGACACCAAACCCACTAATTCCACAGCCTTCCATCCTCAAACTAATGCCCAGACAAAGGTTGTCAACAGGATGATCGTACACATTCTATGCATGTACAACTCAAAGCATCCACACACATGGGATGAGAGCCTCCCTTATGTTTAGCAGAGCTACAACTAGGCTCTTCATAGCTCGACTGCCCATAGCCCTTTTTAGGTGGGCTTGGGATTCCAGCTACTATGTCCCATTGATGTGGCCATGCCATTTGTGGCTACTCACGCAGATTCGGTTCATGTCCAATCCAAAACAGGTAAGGCAACCAACTTCATTGAGCACATCCAACATATTTGCCAGTAAGTCCATGATATTTTGTAGAAATCAAATGCCAAGTACAAGCAACGACATGATCAAAATCAAGTGCCACACAAGTTTCAGGTAGGTGACAAAGTCTGGTTGCATTTGCAAAAGGAATGCCTTACCAAAGCCTATCAGAAACTCAGACCACTCCGATATGGTCCTTACACCATTACCAAGGTTGTGGGAGACAATGCATTTGAGATTAGAATTCCCCCATTCCTTGGCCTGCACACAGTGTTCAATGTGGACCACCTTTAGCCATACTTTCCCATTAGTAGACACATCCAACATTGCAGAATAACTCACACCCACAAAGTTAAATCCAGATTGCATGGAACAAGTTGCAATTGATTGGATCATGGACACACAAATCAAGCACACTAGCAAACAAAATATCCAACTGTATTGAGTTGTCAAAGTAGGCCAACCTTCACCAAGGCAAGTGGCTCACAAGGAACCAAATTTAGCAGAAGTTCCCTCATCTCATGGAGGAACTCAATGCAATGGGGACCATTGCTTCCTAAGGGGGGAGGAATGATCCAGGTGGATATTGGTGGCCACTTGCCAAGTCCACTTGGAACCCCACCATTTTTCCTTTCAGCTTTTCAGTTTCCTTAATTGTAGCACAGTTTACTATTTTTAGCAGTTTTTCAGGTCCTGAACTTCTGGAGCTGTTTTGAGGCCCTAAACGATGTTTTTTGGGAAAACTGGGAG